>JANIMW010023894.1:3450-16426 GCA_024582635.1 Todiramphus saurophagus
TGTGAGGGTCGGGGACGGAGAAGGATCAGTGTGAGGGTCGGGGATGGAAAAGGATCAGTGTGAGGGTCGGGGACGGAGAAGGATCAGTGTGAGGGTCGGGGATGGAAAAGGATCAGTGTGAGGGTCGGGGACGGAGAAGGATCAGTGTGAGGGTCGGGGATGGAAAAGGATCAGTGTGAGGGTCGGGGACGGAAAAGGATCAGTGTGAGGGTCGGGGATGGAAAAGGATCAGTGTGAGGGTTGGGGATGTGGTGTAGTGGAGCCCTGGCAGTGCTGCAGGAACTGCTGAACCCCGTGAGCTGAAAGGGCTCTGCGAGTCAAAATAATTCTATAGAGAGTCAGACGCTACACAAAATGTAAACATGCGCCTCATTAGCAGCCCTTTGTGTCGTCCTTCTGCTTGTCTTGAGGGGATCTGACCCCGGGAAATTCCAGAAATAGCCAAATATTTCTCTGTGCTGTTATTGATAGCATGAGTTACTCGCTATAGGGGTGCGTATCTGTGTTGCAAGAGATTTGTGGAGCTGTAAAGAGTATTTTAGCAGTAGGAGCACCGGGAAAAGGTTTCCGAGCTGCCACCTCTGCTGCTCGCAGGAGCTGGGGCTTTGCTGAGGTTGCTCTATCAGGCTAAGCCCCCTCTCCCCAGCTCTGTGGGGATCTCGCACCCATTGCCCACGTGATTGCTTTAGACAAGAATCACAGAAGGGTAGGGGTTGGAAGGGACCTTGGAAGATCATCCAGTCCAGCCCCCCTGCCAGAGCAGCGTCACCTAGAGCAGGTCGCACAGGAACGTGTCAGTGGGTTTTGAACGTCTGCAGAGAAGGAGACTCCACAACCCCTCTGGGCAGCCTGGGCCAGAGCTCTCTTGGCCCCACAGGGGAAAAGTTTTTCCTTACGTTTCTGCAGAACCTCTTATGCTCCAGCTTGCACCCGTTGCCCCTTGTCCTATCACTGGATATAACAGAGCAGAGCCTGGCTCCAGCCTCCTGACACTCACCCTTTCCATCTTTATAAACATTCATGAGGTCACCCCTCAGTCTCCTCCAAGCTCCAGACCCCCAGCTCCCTCAGCAAGGAGATGTTCCACTCCCTTGTGGCTCTACACTGGACTCTCTCAAGCAGTTCCCTTGTCCTTGAACTGAGAGGCCCAGAACTTCTTGGCCACAAGGGTGCATTGCTGGTTCATGGACACCCTGCTGTCCACCAGGACCACCAGGTCCATTTCCCCCGTGCTGCTCTCTAAGAAAACACCCTGGGGCTGTGTAGGACCTTCCAGACTGGAGCTGGACTCCAGCATCTCGCTCATGGCTGCGGTTGGATTCCGGCTCCACGCCTGTTGCGTTTAAGCCACCGAAACGTGACGGCAGAAACCACTCCCCCCCTTGCTGGTGACCGTCAAACGAGGCCGTTTGGCATGGCACCTACCTTGGCGTATTTGTAGATGTTCACGGAGTTCTCCAGGCTGATGGTCTGGGAGCAGAGGATTTCACAGTGTCTCTGGAGGCCGTCCAGTTGAAACAGGCTGGCGGCCGACAACAGCTATGGGGAGAAGAGAGAAGCTGTTAGAGATCATGAGACTTGAAAGGCTTTTAGGGAAGGGAAATGGAGCTGATTTCCTCTCCGAACAACCCTCAAGTCCCTGTTTCAATGGCCAAGTCCTCAGGAAAGAGCGGGAAGGCCACCCGATGCCTAGTGACAGATTTCCCCTCTTGGGCAAGGTTTGCTCCTCCTGCAGAAAGTGTCTTTGTGCTGCCCTCTGGGCCCATGACATAGAGCTCTAGACAGCTCAAAATCCCCTTTCCTTAAAAAAAAATAGATACAAAATAGTTGTGTACGGTCTTCAGCTGGAAGCTTGAATTTCACCAGCCTACTTGTGATGTGCAGCACTAGGGCCAGTTTGGGGGGAACTGCTCCCAGTCCAACCTTTGCAGCACCAGCAGCTGCTCTGCAGAAGTTTGTTGGAAATGGGTTGTTTCTCTGCCATCTCCCCCAGTCCCTTGGGGTTTGGCTGCTCTGGGCACTGGAGCTGCTGAATCAGCTGCAGCTTTTCTGTGCCCCACCAAAAGCAGGGCAAGGCTGCTTCCTTCTCTCGGGCCACGGTGCAAAGGTGGCTTCCACCCAGCTCTAGGGACCGAAACTGCTGTAGTGACCTCCTTCCTTGCTGCTGCCCCCCACCCCCCCACCTCCAGCAACTCATGGACATAATAAACCACAATCTGATAGTTCCAATTTCCAAGCAACTCTGTTTTGAAACTTTTAAACTCATTTCAAAGCTCCTGGATTTTTGTTTTTTGCCTTTCAAGCTCCGTTTGTGGCAAGAATTAAAGCAAACGCTCTCACCTCTAAGATATCAGTGGTGGGAATTTCCATAGCTTCTGTTCCTCCGTAGTATAAATACTGCATCAGCATCTGAAAGAAGAAGGGAAGAAGGCCAGGCCACCAACTGTTAGTGCTGAAGTTGCAAGAGGCTGTGATTTGCTGAGGTCCCTTCCTGAAATCACGGGGTGCGCTGCCCCTCGCCTCCACGCCTCGCTGGATTTTATTTCTGGGGTTGCAAATCTGCTGCTTTCTAATACTCTTCCCCCCCCCCCTTCCCTTTCTTTTCTTCCTCGGGCTCTGAAAAGGACCCTGTTTGAGAAGTTTTGTCCGAGGGTGATGCTGCATCTCTGAGCAACACCACTGTCCTTGTGAAATGGTCCCCTTGGCTCCGGCGCTGGGGTTGGCCCCCAGGCAGAGCTGCCAGGGCTGGAGCTCCCGCAAGCCCCACGCTGGGAGCCTCAGTGTCTCGGGGACCTCCCAGCCACTTGCTTCCCCCGCTGTGTTTCTAATCAGCTTCCAGCCCCCCCCCCCATCAGGGCCAGGGGAAAAGGCCTAATTGTTTGCAGGGAGAGCGAGAAGCAGCTTCTGCTCTTTGATCTCCGTGTGCACACCCCCAGCTAAACTGGTACCGTCTTACCCAGGGAAGGACTAGACGTGGTGTGGGGAAGAGGAGCTGTTCCAGTATCCCGGGTGCTGCGTAGGCAGGTGGGGGCTGTGTGCCCTGCTTACCACTTCTAACAGTGGCAGTAACAAAACGAGGCTTGTGCTTTTAAAGTGACACCATTTGTCTAACAGAGCCCTGAGCAGAACAGGACTAGATGAGCTTTCAAGGTCCCTGCCAACCCCTAACAGTCTCTGTGTGTGTGTGTGTGATTTCTGGTGGCTCAGTATCCTCCGTGCACCGTAACCGAGGCCAACACCTCCTGAACTCATCTGATTGATTTTTTTTCTTTATCTACCATCCAGTTGTTCAATTCCATGGATTATTTTGAATTCTTTTTGGTTTGTTGCTGTCTCTGGCGAAGCAAAAGTTTATCTTTAGAAACCTTCCGATGGTAAAAATGCCATTAAGGAGGTTTCTTCTTTATATGTCAGAGCCTGAGCTGCCAGATTTGGATGGCATCTATCCCGCACAAAACTTGTACAGCCCCTTTCAGGTAGGACAAAGATGTTCTTCTGGTCAACATCAGTCCCTCTACGTGAGGTGACCAGTCCTGCTCACCAGCAGCTCTGCTGGTTTGTCTCCTTTTCTTCTAAGCAAAACCCTTCAACCCTGTAGCGAAACAGTTACACCATTTATTCTGCACTTCACATTTTCCCTGGGCTGAAGCTTTCTTCCAAATTTGAACTGCAGGTCTGGAAAGCTGGAATGACTTCACGATCACATTTCACTGACTTGGGTTGGTTTTTTTTTTTCCCTTGGATGTGTGTTAAGTAACCTACTTTCTCTCCGTCGTGAATGAACCTCCCTTGGGTGCATTAAATCCAGAACTGTCATAAAAGCAAAGTGCAGTTCTCAATTTTGAGCCTTCCTTGAGAGGGACACCCTCGATTTCTGATCATCTGAACGGAACTGCTCTGATGCCTGGCACTCCACCTGCTGTGAATAAGTTTATTTTTTGCTTAGCACAGCATGAGAAACATGCCTTAAAAAGTAAGATATCGGTGTCTTGAAAGCACAGAACTAGTTTTCATAGACTAATTTCCCCTGCTTTATGGAGGAGTCAGCTGCACAGTAAGAAAATAAGAATTTAGGCTGGAGGTTCCTGGTTTAAGGTTGGTCCTAACTGCAAACTTTTGACAAAGATCAGAATACCCCTGAAACGGGGGCCTGTTGAAATGAACTCCTACTTGTAAATGACCTGTGATATTAAGATGTAGCTTCCAAATACGTCAAAGGATGAAAAGAATAACGTAGAGGTAGAATAAGTTACATACCTTGAAAATGTTGTACTTCATGTCGCTGATTTCAACGGTCTTGCTGCTGTGGCTGTCGTGTTCTGTTTTATTGGTCATGAGTGTCTTAAACCTGAGAATGGTTTCAACAGATTCCTGTGTTAGTGACAAGCAGCCTAAGCATGGGGAAAATAATCAAGATGCTTCCTTATCCTTGTTTGCAAGTTAAAAATGGAAATACTTGGTTCAATTTAATGACAGTTTAGAACTTCAGGGAAGGCTTAACCTGTAAATTGCTTGGGTCTGATCCAGTCCCACCCTGTAATAGTTTCAAACCAGTGTTACTGTGGCAATAACAGAGAAAGGAACTAATAACTGCCAGTGCCCCAGGTCAGGGGTGAGATTTCCAGGGAATCTGGAGCAAGTGTAGCTCTAACTGGCAGATGGAGAGGGGCAACGGGAAGGCAGGGAATGGCTGGGTATCTACCCTCTCGGCTGCGGCACAGGTTTTGAGGGGTAATTACTGGTTAGTTTATGTCAGTAGAGCTTTGGGAATCTCTAACACATACAAGCACTGGCCCAGAAAACCTCATCTTTCCTCTTCTTAACAGTAATAAGGATGAGGGGGCTTGGTCCTGCAGCCCTGAGCTGTGGTCTGGAGCCTTAGCAGCTGCCTCGCTGCCAGGAGCGATCGAGAGCATCACACACAGCAGTACACCGAAGGGCCAGACCTCCCTTCAAGGCTCACCTGTTAGATGCAGTAACCAGCAGGACTTTGTGTGCATAAAACAGCTTTCCTTCGACCAAGAAAGTCACGTCGGACATTTCTTTATTGTTTAGAAAGTGAGGATCTGTTGGGGGGGGGGGGGGGGGGGGAGAAAAAGAGGGGGAATACTTTATGAAACTGTGGATGCTTTAAGAAATAACTACAAGAAATCCCAGGAGCTTCACTGTCCAGGTGAGCACCTTACCCAGGCGAGCTGGCAGCGCCTTCCGGATTTCGGGAATGCTGGGGATGGGGCTGCTGCCGTAGCAGTGGGTGAAGATGGCCGCGAGCTGCTGATTGATGGAGTCATTCTGCAAAGGGGAGGGAACAGCTATCGTCAAAGCGGCACAGCAGGCAGGTTTCAGGCAGGTTTCCCTGGAGGTTTGGAGGAACTGCAGCCTCCAAAAATAACCTCCAAGCAGAGGGGCAAGAGCGTGCTCTGAACAAACGCGCTCTGACACAATTCTCTCGGCAACGGTTTCGGGGCCGACCTCTGACAAGGGAAAACGAGTCCATCAGCAAAAGCTCATCCCCCAACTCCTCCCTAAGAGGTAAACCCACAAGCTGTTCTCAGCAAGAGTGGCTTCCTTATCACAGAATGATAAGGGTTGGAGGACCCTCTGGAGAGCATCTGGTGTCCCCCCCTGCTCCATCCAGCAGGGTCACCCAGAGCAGGGGCCCAGCATCCCAGTGTCCAGGTGGGTTTAGAATCTCTCCAGAGAAGGAGACTCCACAGCCTCTCTGGGCAGCCTGGCACAGGCTCCCACCCCCTCACAAGAAAGCTCGTGGTCAGACACCAAGTTCTACTTTGCAATGGCTTTCAGTTAGCCCATTATATTTCTTGCTTTTAATTAAAGGATGATTACAATGTATGTTGTAGTGACCAATCAGGGAGGTCTCAAGAGCTGAATCTATTTCTCAGCTTCCCCTGTCTGTGCATTTCAAACGTCTCTGGTCTGCAGTCAGAAGACAGACAGACACCCCCTCCTGAGGGAACAGCCTCCTGGAAGAGAACATGGTAGAGCCTGGAGGAACTTATCTGCAAGGCACGCCAGCTAAACTATATACCATGGATCAAATCTGTTCTAGAAATGCCCTGGAAAGGAAGGAGAAAATATTCCCAGGCAACCTTTAGATAAAAGAAAAAAATGGAAGGAAAACTGCTGCTGAACAAAAGCATTGTGCACAAAACTCCTAGAAGATACCATTGAAGGGACCTGAACTGCCCAGTACTGCATTGGTAACTCTTCCTCTCTCACATTCACGTGGTTTCACAAACCAGTTGCTGAACTGGACTTTAACAGGATAGCTTTTGCTTCTATGGAAATTTCTGTCTTCACTGGGAGGCTGATAAATGCTCTGAGGGCCACTGTCATCATCACTTGTTCTTCTCGGGCACTACCACCCTGTACAGCTGCTACCAACAAACACTTGGTTTTGATGCTGTTACAAAACTAATAATTACTTTGCTGGTTTTGAGGATATCAAACATGAGCTGCAACCCTTCAGTAACCAGTTCTTCGTTATAGTCCTCTTCTTTAATGGTGACGAATTCCCTCAGGAGGGTCTGGACGACCGAGTAACGAGACTGGTAGAAGGTTGTCCGCAGTGACTCGATCCACACATGGAGCTTCCAAGGGACTCCTGTAGCCACAGCAAAAAGAACAGTGAAAGATGATGATTTGCTGAAGTACCCGTGAGTAAGAGCGTCCCGTTGCTACTTCCAACCCTTAGCAGCACCAAAGGAGATCTTTACATATGTCCTAACTGCAGATACTTTTTGGCTTGATATTAAAGATGACTGAACTGGGGCACTGACAGATTAAGTGACTTATCTACAACCGCAAAGGATTGGTACCAGGGCTGTAAGTTGGAACTTTCTGCTGACTGCTGAGGACTGGAGGCTCCCTGTCGTGTATTCAGCTTCATGATTAGTCAGAACTACCAAAAACTTTCTACTGAATGTTTAAGAACACCTAACCCTACACAAACAGGGTGCAAGGGCCTTTCGCCTGCTTACCTGCACCAGTCTGGACACACAAGCTTTAAAGCTTCTCTTTACTACCTTAGATCAAATCTGTTCTTTCACCTTAAACCATTTAATCTCCGATGTTATCTTTGGGTCTGAGACCGGGTTCTTTTAACACCAAAGTTTAGGTGTCAGAGTGACAAAGAGACCTGCCCCTTGCTTTTGATGCACGGGAACAGAGGATCCAGCTGAAAGTGAGGGACATCCCAGATCAGCAGGAAATTTGGGAAAAAAACCCCATCTTGAGGAGCCTTAAACACTTTTGGCTTTAAATTAGACAGCTGGTTCCCATAAGCTTGGGATAGCTTTACAGTTGAGGCTACAGGTGCTTCTCCAAGTGAAAGGGAAAAAGCTTTTTTATGCCTTAAATGTGCCACCACGTTTAAAATAACCACCTTACCAAGGGCCCTGAGCTCCATGGTGATGTCTACGTAGCCGTGCTCAGCACTGTAATACATGGCCTCCTGCAGAGCCTTCATCCGGGTTTTGCAGAGCCTGACCTGCCCCTCGCTGGAGCTGCCCTGGCTGGAGGTGTCACTCTCCACTCCTTCAGCTAAAATCTCTTCCAGCGAGAGGACGTCACCCTTCAGCTGCTGGGGCTGGGTCAGGAGCTTGCGCAGAACGTTCCTGAGGAGGAAGAGGAGATGTCACTTCATTAAGAAAGGAAATAGTGACAGTTTCAGGCAGGACTACGGTGATTTGGGTTAGTGAATAATAACAGAATTACTGAGGCTGGAAAAGACCTCTGAGATCATCAAGTCCAGCCTACGACCCAACACCATCACATTGGCCAGAGCGGTTTAAAGCATCTTTCAGTTCCCCAAAACACTCAAAAGACACAACCTACATCTGAATCAGAACAGGGTGAAAACCTGCAGCACTAAAAAATAGTTGCTACTGAGTCTCTTCAAACCATCTCCTGAGCTGCGCACCCAGGGATTCAGCTATAAAATGACACGGACTGTAAAGCCAGATGGGAAAACTGACAGTCATAACCTTAGGCAAAAAAAAACCCCCACCTTGTTCTGCAGATGAACAGTGTTACCTGTGCCCGTGCGCGGCGGAGTGACTGAAGCAATTCATGTCTTCGTGAAGAGAAGAAGACATCCCGTTGACTTCCAGCATGCTCAGGAGCGGGTCCGCGCCCCTGCTCAGCAATAAACTGACCAACTCGTAGTTCCCTAAGGAAAAAACCAAAAGGTAATGACGAGTCCTTGGCTCTTACCTCTTTGAAAGCACGTAACGTAGGACTGGTGACTGACCAGCAAGTTTTAAGCTACCAAGTAAGGCTCACAGAGCATCCTGCGAGTGTGTGTTCGGCTTCGTGACGTCCCCAGAGGAGAAACCGAGTCACAAAGCGGTTAAGTTACCTAATAATGCACAACTAGCTGGAGACAGAATGGAAAGAGAATCAAACTGGTCTGGTGCCCCCAGATGTAGTAGTGAGGGGTGGCAAGAGACCCCAGCACAAGGAGTATCTGTCACTGGGAGGGGAGGAAATTGGGCTTTTTTACCCCTTACTAAATCTTGTGGTAGAGCAAGCCAGAGAAATGTCTTAAGAAAGGCACAAAAATGAAGCAGAAAGAAACAAAGGAAAAAAGTAAACCCGGTGAGAGGTGAGAAGTGTTGAAAACCAACAGATGCTCTTAGGCCAGCGCAGACTTGTTCACAGAATGCTAAACTCTCTCCCTGACAGGTAGAAGAAATGCAGAATTTTACTTGTATTTACAAAATTAATAAACCAGATTTCTTTACATAGCAGTTCTTTCTTTTTCCCCCAGGGCTGAATTTAAACTTGTTAATTTTTTTGCATCTGGAAGATACTTAGATCCAAGACATGCCTAGACAAGACAGGAGCTGCTTTCTCTTTCCTGACAGAGCCCAGCGCAAAGGGGCTGTCTCAGTCCAGTTTACTGGGGAGGCCACTGGTAGGGAGGTGAGCGCTGGGACAAGTTGCAAAAGCTCATTTAGTGCCCATCATGCTCCTGCCACACGAGTACTGCTGTCAGTCGCTGCCAGCCCAGCCAGGGCTCCTACTAGGGTTTTAGAAACGTAAAAAAAAAGCTTAATTAAAAAAAATAAAGCAGAGTGCCAGAGCCTGGCCCAGGCTGCCCAGAGAGGCTGTGGAGTCTCCTTCTCTGGAGCCTTTCCAGCCCCCCTGGCTCTGTTCCTGTGTGGGCTGCCCTGGGTGACCCTGCTGGGGCAGGGGGGTTGGACTCGATGCTCTCCAGAGCTCCCTCCCAACCCCCACCATGCTGTGATTCCATGATTATTTTAGTAGCCAGCTCAGTGCGACCCATTTGGTGTCTCAGAACCACAGCACTAAGTGTCTCCTACTGTGTTTGAGGGACACCAGACCCCCGTGTGAACTGGTTGTGGCTATTCCCCAGTAGCAGGAGGCAGAGTGTGCTGAGGCTGCCCCGAGCTCACCTGCTGCTGAAGCCAGCTGAAGAGGAGTCTCGGCATAGTTGTCTTCTCCACTGTTAACGGCAGAGCCCTCAACGTGGGCACCAGCATCCAAGAGCAGCTGCAAGAGACACGTGAAAGACGAGGAGTTGAGAAGAGAGCAATGCAGAAAGAGATACCAGAAGAGGCTGGGTCTGAGAAAGGCAAACCAGGAGATTCATAGCAAAGAGTGTTTGCGCACAAAGGGACCATCTGGAAGGCTAAGTATCTACTGCAAGGCCAATTGCACTCGCATTTCCTAGGGCTGAAGTCTCCACTTGAATGTCAATTTAGAGTTTTCTTCTTTTTCTTTTGCTTTCCCGTGCTTTCAAGACTGACTTTCTGCTGAAAGGTGCTCAGCTGGCAGCCTGGAGAACATCCTCTCCTTGTATTTGTTTTGAAATCTCTTTTATAAACATGGTTTTGCAATTGTCGTTTCCCAACTCCAAAGAGCTCTGCAATCAGAGCTTCTCTTGAAGTCCATCTTAGTTTCAGAGGAAACGAGGTTCCTCCAGGGAATTAGCCCTGGAGGCCAAACATCCCTCTTGGTCTCCCAGGAGCTATGGAGCTGATCTAAGGAGGCCTTGGCAAGCTCCAGTGATTTGCCACGTGCAGAACCTGCACTGAGCTGCTGGCAAGGGAAATGATCCCTTCCCAGATCATGGGGAGAAGGTCACGAGATGATGGGGACCTTTTATGGGCAGGTAGGGCTGGCAGACAGCATCTGGGTGGCTGCTGCTCCCCTCCCAGTGCAGAGAGGAGAAGCTCTGCCCAGGGGTGCCTCGCCAGCACTGCTGGAGGTTCCTCCGCTGCTCGCTGGACCCTTTTCATAAGTTGCCAAATGAAAAAAATCAGCGTCATCTTTAAAGACACAAAAGTTGTGGGCAATGCAACCCAACTGGAGCTTTGATACACTCGGCTGCATCTCCTGGGAGAATCAGGCTCTTCTCTCCCACGTACATTCAGGCTGCCCAACCTTTGCCATAGCAAAGGCTGCCCCGGTGACTTGGCAGGAGGAATCTAAGCTTTAATTATTTACAAATGTACCCAAGTGAAAAAAAATGAGTTTGTGCAGCCTCTATTTCATTACATCCTTTCCCCTTTCCTTTTTCCATTCCTTTTTCCTTTCCTTTCCTGCAGACAGTGAATTAAATTCACCAGCAACTATCTGCTGTGGTCAGTTATGAATTCCTTTCTGAATCTGGGGCTAGGATTTCCAGGATTCCACCTCATCCCTCTGCCCCCCTGAGCTAATCCCCCAGAAAAGGGAGCAGGGAAGATGCGAGAGGCTCAGCTCCCACCACAGCTTAACGCTTGTTCGTGCAGTTCTCAAGGGTTATCAAAGAAGTTACAGATGATTTGCTGCCATTCGAGCAGAAATCAGCAGGGTTTTTGCATATGTAAATGGACGAACCAATTAACATCTCATGTCAGGAAGCATCCTGATCAAGCTGTCTAACCACTCCACACGAAGCATGGTTTATCTCATACCAATGAGAGGAAGAGTGCAGCATTGTTCTGGAGGAGGTAAGCCAGGGAGCAAAAAGCCAAGGAAAACAGAAGAGGCTGGTGTTTTGTCACACGGCCTTAGCTGGGAACGACGTCAGCGATTCACAAACACCGGCTGTGTTCTCCTTTCCACCCCATTTTCCACTGCTTTTTAGAAGGTTCCCACCCAAGGGCACAGGGAGCCCACGGTGGAGCCGTGCTGAGGACACCTGGCAGGGACAGGGCTGCTCTTCAGGCCCTCGGTGTCTCCTGGGGACGTTCCCACCCGTGGGGGTTTCCTCCACTCACCTGCACGACAGAGATGTGCCCGTGGAGCACGGCAAAGGTGAGAGCCGTCCAGTGCCGGCTGTCGGGGTGGACTGATGGGTAGCGTGGAGAGGTACTGGGAACCTGGCAGAGAGGAACCAGGTGGTTAGAGACCATCACAACCTCTGCCTGCTGACATCGTTAGTCCTGTGTGTATCTGGCTTTTTTATTCCTAAGTGACAACCCCAGGGAATGCTCACTTACCCCACTTAGAGAACGCTGCCAGCACCAGTCACTCTGTCCCATCACTTGGGCCTTTTTAATGGGCTTACTGGTTTCTCCTAGTGGCAGCTCTTTCAGGAAGGAGGCCTTTTTGCCCCCACCATGCTTATTAGACTTGCCAATGGCAATGGGGGGGGTTGGAAGAGACCTCTGGAGAGCATCGAGTCCAACCCCCCTGCCCCAGCCGGGTCACCCAGGGCAGGCCATGCAGGAACAGAGCCAGGGGGGGCTGGAAAGGCTCCAGAGGAGGAGACTCCACAGCCTCTCTCAATCATCACTGGAGCCACCGAGCACTCCGAGATGTTCTGAAGTTTTCTTTCCCCTCCCAAATCCCCAGAGCAATGATTTCTGAATGAGGTGACTTCTCCAGAGCTTCCAAAAATGAAGCCTTCAGTTGCTAGGAGAGATTTCATATTCTCTTAGTTTAGAGCTGAGGAGATCTGAGGAGAGGGTCCTCAATTACTCACCGGTATATCTAAATTTGCTCCAGCATCTATCAGCATTTGGACCATGGCTTCATCTCCAGCAGCACAGGCGTACATTAGCGGGGTCATACCCTTCAGGAAGACGGGGGGGGGGGGAGAAAAAAAAAAAGTTATTTTTCTATACCTATCAACTGTTCCGGACACAGTGACTTTGAAGCTTAAGGTAGAGAAGAGCACATGTGCAGCGGTGCACGCGTGTACGGTCCAAAGCATCCTGGGTTCAGAGTGGGCACAGAGCACAAGGATTGGAAAGGGATGTGGCCAAAACATCAGGGGACAAGCTTTCAGGAACAGAAAAAGGATCCCTGAAAATCCCAACTGTGTATTGTCCACAACTCTTGAGCTTTCTGAAGGCTGCCAAAAAAGAAATGCCATTTCTTGGATCATTTGTAGCCAGATGAACCAAAAGCAGAAAACAACACAAAAATAGGCAAGATGAATTTATTTGGCAACTTATCCCTATTGCTAAAACCTTATTTGCCACAATATTTCAGCATTTCAATTCCATAAATCTCTCTCTCTCTCTACTTAACCAGCAAACCATGACGGCTCAGAGACGAATGATGAGAGAAATGAGCCTTACTTAGGGAGCTCATGCCAGAAGTAGCCAAGGACAGAAAGGAAATGGCCTAGTAAAATCCATTCCTGCTCACATCCTACAGCTTCCCCCCTCCATCTCTTTAATTATGGTGAGCAGTCGAAGTTTTCACAGGCAGCATCTCTGCCGCTCGTAATAAAGCTTCATCTGTAGAGAGGGACATGGATCATAAAACAGAATCGCACCTCACGCTGAGGAGTCCTGATTCTGCAGCTGTAAAGGTGTCTCTTCAAAACAGCCACAATTTCAGCCTTCCCACATTTGGGGCAGGTTTTGCTTTGGGTTTTTTTTTTAACACATATTTACAAAGATGTTTCGAGGACTGAGGGGGATGGGTGGGTTTGGATTTTGGGGGGCTTGGGAGGATTCCCTCTCTACAGACAAACCAACTGAAGTGAGAA
>JANIMW010023894.1:23428-38720 GCA_024582635.1 Todiramphus saurophagus
ACAAAACAACCCATTGTTCTGCCCGGCCCGTAAACCCCCGACCCCCTTCGAAAAAAACGAACAAAAACTAATTTGTGACTACTTGAAGTACCCTTTGCCGTCGCCGCTCTCCCCCCCCCCCCCCCCCGAATGGAACGGCGAGGGATGGCTGATTTCTGTGAGAGAGTCCCTGGGTGCTGGGGGATTGCTCTTCCCATCACCTTTGTCATTTTCAACGATTTCATTTACTTCTTACTGTTATTTTTATTTTTTTATTACTATTTCTAGCAGAGAAAAGAGCCTGCTCTTTCTTTTCAAGTCTTCCTTCCAAGGTTGAGATGGAGCTACCACTGCTTGGCACGTGAATAATGAACCGTGTAGGAAGTGAGAGATGCCTTTCCTGAGGTGTTCTACAACTGGAAGGGGTAGAGCTTTCCTCACACTTCGGTGCCACGAGGATAGCAGGGTGAAATGCCTTTGTGTAGCGGCGGTGGCAAAGCCTCGTTCTGCAGGGAGCTGTGACCTCCTTTAGCGAGAGGTCCTTTCCCCTCTTAATTTTCATGCCTACTCCTCGTTCAATACTTTGCTTTCAGAAAACAGTCTTTTATCCTCATTTTTTAAAAGAATCACACTTTCTTCCGGATCTGGGAGTGAAACCTTTCGAATGCCTCAGGCCATAATCAAATGGGAATCGGGGACATCCACAGATGTTGTCCTCGGTTCTTCCAAATGCTTCTGGCCTGGAAGAGTGTGAGCTAAAGCCCTTTGCCACTGTTCATTTACTTTGCTCTGTGCTGGTGGGGAAGAGAATTTCTTGATTCTCTGAGGCCTTGGTCTGACTTTGTCTTTCTCTGGGATGAGGGTGGAGGAATTAGGAATCAGGGGGTGGGTTTGGAGGTGGGAACCACGTGGGATGCTGCAGAAAACACTTGTTCCTCTGTGAACGGGTGGCTGAGTAAGCGCGGTGGAGGCATCTAAAGCACCTCGTGGCAGCCTGCTGGGAATACTGGCAGAGCTGGTGAGCTGGGAGTTTACAGCCAGGCCCAGGAGTGTCCGGTGTGTTTGATCTATCTCAGTGAAGGGGGTTGTGTGTAAGGTGGTTCCGAGGGGCTGGCAGAACGCTGCTGTGAGGCGGGTAGCAAGTGTCTGGGGAGAAGACGTGCAGATATGGACATTTTGGCAGCTTCTCTATAAGCCAGGGTGGAAGCTGGCAGGACAGGTATTTGTATATGTGGAGGCCGTGGCCTTCTGAGTGGTTCTACATGCGTTGAGGAGCAACTCTACCCATGCTCTTCATAGCTTAAGGCACCCAAAGGTTTTGTGTCCCTGGTTTTACTGGCTCCTCACGTGCTCGTTCCCTGGAATGGCTTGACAGCTTCTGGTCAGGAGCCCTGAAATACCTTAAAAGTTTAACCTTTATTCTCTGGGACATGCCATCCTTATTTTGCAATGAGCAGGTCCTCAAGGGGATGATATCACCACAGAAATCATGGTTTGTTTGGGGTTTCTTTTCCCCTTCTACTGGGAGCGGTAAAGAGTAGAGGAATTCCGCCTGCCGCCGTGTGCTGCTCTTTGTCCGACAGCCTGTCCCGTCCTCGTGGGTCCGGGCTGCTGGTGGAGGAGCTGGCAGGGACCAAACGGGTGTTTCAAGAGAGTGGGCATTGGAGAAATAGCTGATGAAGGAAGCAGCCGGCATCGGGGACGCAGGAAGGACAGGAGCTGCTGGCGGGCCTTGAACTTTTAGCAGCGTGTGAACTGAAAGCCTGATGAGGACTTGCTGATGTTCTGCAGTTGGAGGTTAGGCTGTAGAAACCGGGGAGGTGAAGCAGCAGATCTGTTCTGAGCCTGTTTTTCATGGCCCTGAACTCTCAAAAATCTTTCTCAAGTGGAGGGAGTGGAAAGGGAATTCCCAGTGTTTATTCTTGGAGATGGGTATGTGCGCTACTAGGAAATGGTAGATCAATTCTATGAGGATGATGCTCAAGTGCCTTATGCTTGAGCATCTCCCGTGTGAAGAAAGACTGAGGGAATTGGGGCTGTTTAGTCTGGAGAAGACTGAGAGGGGACCTTATCAATGTCTCTAAATATCTGCAGGGTGGGTGTCAAACGGAAGGAGCCAGGCTCTTTTCTGCAGTACCCAGCAATAGGAGAAGGAACAATGGGTATAAACTTGAGTATAGAAGGTTCCACCTCAACAGGAGGAGCAACTTCTTCCCTGTGAGAGTGGCAGAGCCTGGCCCAGGCTGCCCAGAGAGGCTGTGGAGTCTCCTTCTCTGGAGCCTTTCCAGCCCCCCCTGGCTCTGTTCCTGTGTGGGCTGCCCTGGGTGCCCCTGCTGGGGCAGGGGGGTTGGACTCGATGCTCTCCAGAGGTCCCTTCCTACCCTCACCATTCTATAAAAACACAATTCACAGCTTCCTGGGCACGCTGGTGGGTACGAGGCACCTGCAGAGGCAAACTCTGTCCCTGTGCTCAGCAAGACTGGCAGGTTGGAGCAGGTGGAAGGAACTGGAACTGCTCAGCCTCGGTTATATGAACTCCTTCAAGTGGGTCATGCTGGGTTTAATGGGAATGGGTTTTGCTAGGGAGGAGTGAGTAGAATCCAAAAGAGAACAAATAACACGGTGACATCTCTGTGCAAGAATCAATGTACGACACTACTTAAACCGTAAGCCGTTTGTGGAAGAGCAACCTCTCTGCTCCTAATCTGTACAGCATCCAAGCCAGGCAGGTTTTACTCAATAGGAAGGGCTGCAAGGCAATAAAGGAACATAAATAAGGTAATAACAACAGCAACAACAGACAGCTTATGGACTAGCTTATGAAGAGGCCCCCTACACTCCTGTAAATGCAGTACTAAGGTTACCATAATACTCTCATACACAGCATATCTCAATATACTGCCAGACTGATTGATTATTTGCTTGGTTTTGCCCCCAGGATACTCATCACCATGGTGGAAGGCTCAGAAGTGCCAGCTGTAATTGAAAACACCTTTCCCATTTCCAGTAATGAATTTATTAATGCTGGAAGGGAGAAAGAAAAATAAACCCTTTCCATTTAAGCATTTCAAAAGAAAGTAACTGAGGGGAGAAGGTACCAACTCCTTTAAAAGTTCAGAGAAAAACTCAAATACATACCAAGAGAAGGCAAAATGCTTCTGGCATTAATGGAAGCAGCTGAACCCACGAAAGGCATTTTCCAAGGCGCGCGGGCACGTACGGGAGCTCAGCCAGAGCCAGCAGCTCCAATCCCATTAGAAACCATTTATCAGTAATGGGATTTGCAAGCTCAACTCCCTTTGCATGACTTTGAACATCCTTCAGGGTGGAATAGCTCCACTCTGGAAAACACGGGGCCATCTGTTTCCATTTTGCTGGTCGCAAGGTGCGCTAAAACCGCTGCCAATTATCTCTTTCCAAACAAGCGAGCCCTTTTTCCCCTCTGCTCCTTCTCTTCTTCTGAGTGGCAAAGCAGCATCCACAAACTCCGAGGTCCTTCTAAGCATCTGATCAATCCTGGACTGCCATTGCAAAGGTGGTTTTAATAGGACATCTACTTACTGCTTTTTACCAGATGACTTCTACGTCAAACGATCAAAGTATCAGGGTTGCTACATTTATCCCTTCGAAAATCAGAGCTCATCGGTTCAAAGACTTGTCCAGCTTGAACCCTCCAACCCATTTAGGCTTTCAAACTTGTCCCAGATACATGGGATGGGCTGAATCCCTCCAGCACAGCCAACTTAAGAGTTGACAGGCGTCCGTCCCTAAGGGAAGAGCAGCCACCATCAATCAGCAGGCGTTTGGGAGCTGCCTTTCAGCAGTCTGGCCCAGAAACTCCAACCCTTACCTGGCCTACAACAGAGGCATTTACACCTTTTCAATTCAAGAACTTAAGGGAGGAGCCTAAATTCATTATCTAGACTTTCTAATTGCTCAGCGTAAGATTCAAAGCTCCAGAGATGTGGTGAGGACAGAGAGGTAAAGCTGAAAGCACCAGAATGAAATATTCTTGAGTGAACACCTCAGGAGCAATGGAAAAAAAACCCCACCTTACAAATGAGCCCACCTTTTGTGGCAGAGAAGCTATTTAAGCCACGTCACAGCTTCCCTGACACTTTGATGGTGGGAACACTGCTGGGCAGGGAACCACGTGGACCCAGCACAGTCCTGATCGTCTTATTAGGTAAACGTTGGTGACTGTTACACATGGCACTGGGCAGCAAGAGACTGTGGTCAGCCAACAGAAAATACCACTGAGGCTGTACCAGAAATAACACAGATCATGAAGAAATTTCCATTCTGTAAAAAAAATGAAATAAAATCCACATGCGCCAGGGTTATAAACGGCTTCCACTCACAAGCAGACCTTGAACGTGGAAAACCTGGTTTGGGAGGAATGGGAAGGAGAAAGATGTGTTTGTTTGCTTGCTTATTTATTTAATCCCAACAGATTTTTATTTCTTTTTTTTTTTTCCCCCCCAAAGCTTTTAAAACTCACAGCTCAACAGACTGTGCCCGAAGCCGAGCAGGCTGTGGCTTGCACAACGGACCATCAGGAAGGCTCTTTGGCTTCCCATTTGTCCCGAGCCCACCACTGGCATTGCCACGCAAGTTGGAGAAGTCGTTCTCCTACCAGGAGTGACTATAAGGACTTCAATTTCTGTTTTGCTCTAGCAGCTTTATTTCTCCTGAAAATTTCTAGCTTGAGGATGGGCTTTCTAATCTCTTCCCTGACATGCACTCGCTCTTCTTTTCTCCAACCGTTTCCTTTCCTCGTGCTGCCGGCGGGACCAGCTCTGTTGGGCTTTGCTCACTGCCACCATCAGCTCAGCAGCGTTATCATCTGAGCAGCAAGGGAGAGATGCAGTTCACCGATTCAAACGCCACCAGCGGGTCACGTCGCACTAAAAATAAAAGCAATTCCTCTTTTTTTATTTTTTTCTTCTCTTTCCATAAGAAATAAATGCAAGTTTTATCCCCGTGGCCCTTAACCTGGGCATCTCTCTGCCCCCAGGGAAACACCGAGCATTTCACAGTCTGAAAAACACTGGAGGAGGGCAAGGAGAGAAACCTTCATGGAAAATTAACTGGGAGATGCTGCAAGGTAAAGAATTGATTTCTGTCTGTGCCGATGTACGATGCGTTTTCCTCTGGACCTTATGACATTTAGAAGCATTTGGCAGCTCATTAAATTCCGTTTATGAAGCGATCCAGCCCTGGGAACGCGTCACAGCTAGGGGCACACACACTCAGTTTTCTAAGGGTGCTACCCCTGCTTTCTTCTCTTTCTTGCCACGATGTCATCTTCAAGTGATGCCATGGCCAAACTGGGCAAGAACACAGCAGCGGAAAGTACAACGGACACTGCTCATCATGAGCATTTTTAACAGCCCCGAGACCAAGATATTTTTTTGGCAGGGGGAAATGAATCATATGCCAAAAAAACAGAGGAAAAACCTCCACAGGAGTTAGAAAATACCATCCTTCCTCTGCACCGAATGCTAGGACAAAGTACTCGGAGCTTGACTTTCGGAGGTGAGGATCACCTGCTATCTCCGATGACAACAGTAGGTCTTCTCAGAAGAAACAGCCATGCTCTCCAGTTCCTCCCTCCTGCCTGGGTCCCCAGGAGGGTCAAGCGACAAGATGGATGAAGAAATGAGGAGCAAGGCGAGGAAGAGACATTTGCCCTCCAGCCACCTCTCTGCTATTTTCCGTCGCCTCCTGTTTTGCTCCAGCAAAACAAGGAGTCAGCCAACAGTGACAGCGACAGCAAGAAAGAGAAACCTTGTCCTTTTAAACAAGAAGCTCCTTTTTCTAAAGCAAGCAAGAAAATACTGTCTAATGGAAGCAGGTGAGAATGGCAAAATTTGCGTCCCTCTTGGCAGCGTGAGCTGGTTCTGAGACACACGGACACAGCCCAGCCTCCCGTCAAGCCCATCCCATATTCTTCTGAATGGTTTGACTGAAAAGCTTTCTGACAACTGCTCTGTAAATCCCTGCTAAGATTTTAAACACACGCAACCTGTAGCATGTGGAAAACACGGGGAAATACCAGAACAATGGCGGTCAGAGTAGGGCAGGTCACGAGAACTCCCCTATATTTGATTTACTGGATTTATACAGGGGCTACGCGCAGAGAAGAATCCAAATCTTTAGAGATCCTTGCGGGTTTGGGGGGTTTTTTTGGCAAAGGAGTGAAAAAAGAAGCAGGGCTTTCAGTGCAGTGAGCTGATACGAGGCTGGAACTGAACGAGATGGATCAGTGCCATTGAACCCTCAAATGACAAAGCTCAGACTCACTGACACAAAGTGAGTTAAGAGTGGCTATAAAAAGTTATAGCTCAAGTCTCACCCGTTCTCTTTTGGTTTTTGGTTTTTTAATGAGAAGCTTAAAAGTCATACTGTGCCTGTGCAATTTCACAGCTTTTCAAGGCTCCTACGTAGGGAGACCCCCCCCTAAAATGAGCGGAACTATGTAAGGAAAAAACCGGGCAGGACTAAGACTTTATGTGAATAAAATAACATAAATAACATAACATGTGAACAAAACAACAAGAGAAATGACGACGCAGGAAAAAAAACAAAGCACAAAATCTTTGCTCCGAAACACAACCAGCTTAAGTCAGGAGCCGTTCCTTTCAAATTCCAAATATTTTCCTGAATTTCTAACAGCCTCCCCTCCTGTACAGGGAAGAGATGGGAATTACTGTCCTGAAGCTGCTTCAAGGATCATCTCACCAAATGCCACGTCTTTCAGAGCAGGCAGTCCCAGATCGTCACACAAAAGGAAGAAGAGATTTAACCACAGCCAACCGGCCCGGAAAGAAAGTTTTCTTCTGAATTCCCTTGAAACAATGCCTGGCTCATGTCTTAGAAGATAAGAGCCCTCACAGTTTAGTGGATCATTATCAAGTGACTAAGGTCTTGGCTTGGACATGCCATGACATGAACTTCCACAGTTTAGCGAGTTATCCTTCAGCCAGACGCTAACAGAATGAAAAACATCTGGATGATAGTGTATTTATTTACTGGGATCTTTCCTCCACTGAATCTGCCTTCACTCTTTCCTCTGCTTCTACAATACAAAAGGGTAGAATAGTTTACATCTAGAACTGGCAGCTCTGATCTCAGCAATCCCAGTAACCACGGAGAGAAACACCAGCTTTTCCACCCTGCTCTGCAAAGCACACTTCGAAATCTCAGGTGAGGCATCAGACAGGTTTCACCTCACGGTAACTGCAAATCAAAGTAAAAACTAAATGCGAGCTCACTAAAAAGAAATGAAATAATCATTAGGAACTCACCATGCATCTTAAAAAAAAAAGACCCTCAAGTCTGTGGTTTATTTATCATAGAGACATTTTACAAACTTTGTAAAAACCCTTTTCAGGCTGCAAACAAGTACATGTGCTGCTCTGGAATGTGCCATGTGTCTCATTAGAAAAAACATCTTCGGAACATCTGTAGGCTGCGGCAGAAGGAACTTTTGGTTTCTAGACAGACACAAAGTAATTAAAACCAACTTAAATTGTATATAGTTGATGATAAGAGTCAGAGAGATATACATGATAGCTTTAACTCCAACAATATGGTCGTAGCTGTGTGGTCGAGGATGGGACTGGTCCCATCTGCCTGCCCTGAGCTGTTTGATCCCTGCCAGGCACAGTGAGTAGACACCTCAAGAGAGGAAATGTGGAGGAAAGGAAACCACCCATCGTGCTCCTCTTGCTCCTCCCAACTCCTTGGCATCCTAAAACTCTCCATAAGCTGATGACGACCCCAAACGATCTGGGAGACCAACTATTCTTGCCCGACTCGGGACCCGATTGCAGCCTTGACCTGAAGTAATATTCAGCTGGATGCTTAAATTGCTTGCGAGAAGATCAGATGCAGCTATGAGGACTGACCTGCTAAACCTCTAGCAGACGCAGAAAACACCTACGCGTGTCACCTCATACCACCAGGCTCGCAGAGGGCAGTTCTACAGCTCTCTGAAGGACCTGGATCTCAAATCCCATCTCTGACCAGCATCTCTGCCCCTTCACTGAGGCACAGGCTCTTCTGACCACGGAACAGTGGATCTGGATGTGTCATTTGCATCAGATCTGTTAAGTCTTTTCCAGCCCTTAGAAAAAGGTGACTACCCTGGTTCAAAAGCCTTCCATTTGGTAAGAACAGAATGGTTTCTCAACGAGACTTGACCATGGGTGCATTAAGAAGAGTGTGGGCAGCAGGTCGAGGGAGGTTCTCTACCCCCTCTACTCTGCACGAGTGAGGCCACCTCTGGAAAATTTGGTCCAGTTCTGGGCTCCCCAGTTTTTATTACTTTGTAATACTATTTTTGGGGTTTTTTTTTTGGTTTGGTTTTTTTTTTTTGGTGTGTGTGGGTTTTGCCTTTGGGGTTTTTTTTTTTATTATTTTTTTCTTGGATTTTTTCTTTGGTTGGTTTGTTTTTTTCTTGTTTTTTGTTTTCTTTTTTTAATTAGCATCATCAGCTAACAAAAAAAATAAGAAAAAGAAAGGCCATTCTTGAGGGTTTCCTGGGTCAGTTGGTGAAAAAGGCAGAGGAGACTTTGCAGGAGGTCCAGAAACATCTTGTTCTCCCCTGAGTCAGCCTGGTACCCACAACCCACCCCAAAGAGACCAACCAAGGAAACCCTGCCACGTGCAGCAATTCCTCCTGCAAAGCAAAACACCGGTGCATTTTGGAGCAGGACGTGAAGCCAAACTGCAGGGATTAAAGAACTGAGCCTGCACCAGCATGCTCTGGGCTAGGCAGAGATAAACACGGGCAGGGAGCCAGGATGGGCTGCCTGCTATTCTTGGATTAGCCTGGATCCTGTGGGCAGAAAAACCCAGAGGTAACTCCTGTCCTTCATTCCAGCACCTACGCTGGCAAACTCAAAAGAAAAAAACCCCACCCCATTGCTATCTGCAAGGAGATTTATCTGGGGTCAGTGAAGTTCTTCCCCATCCAGCACCGAGGCTCCTCCTTCATCATTTTGGGTTTTCAGTCGATTCCCCAAAGCCCTAGTAGGGTTGAGATAACAAGCCTCTTAGTTCAGGCTTCAACCTGATTTGCCAACATGCAGATGTTAGAAGCATACGCCGATGCTCGTGCCAAACCCAACCTGCCAGATTCAATCACAGAACTAATTTTCGGGGCCCAGCTGTAAAATCCTGGAGGCAGCTCGTTGTCGAGCTGATGCAAAAGGCTTGAAGCTCCCAACTTAACCAGCTGTGGGAACAAAAAGCTAGAAAGAGAAGTATTTTTGTGCAGCTCTGGAATACTGAAAATTGATTAATTAATTAGAAGTGCAAAAGTTTGCTCGGCTAAACAAAGACAAACCCAAACGAAGCAATGGGTTTTGGGGATAAAGAGGGAAACGTTTCCCAGTTACCTTACAGCTCAAGCCAAAACCTAATTAATATTTCAAACGAGAGATTTTTTTCAAATGCAAAACAGAAGGTAAAAACGTTTCAAGGTTAAAAGAGGGTTGGTTTTAGGTTGGTTTTTTTTTGTTTTTTCATTTTCAGGATTAAGAAAAAGTTGATGACACTTCTATTTTTCTAATGGCTTGACTGATGGGAGCCTTGTGTGCCGTGTCACGCTACCATGAGCAGGGCCTTCTCATAATGTCAATCTTCCTAATGCTGATGTCGGTGCTTTCTTAATGAAAAATCTAAGTAATCTTTTGGCTTTTCACATTCTTGGAATCTGAGAAGTTCCAGAAACTCATTTAGAAGGAAGGCGTGAGGAACACACCGATACATGTGAATGAAAAGCTCTCTTTGGTAACAGAAAGCTGGCACTAAAATCAGGTCCTCACGTCACCCAACGGTGTAATTCTACAATCCAGGTTCTGGCTGCTTTATGATGACCACAGAAGGTCTCACAAAGCAGCTGAAGTTTAAGGGTCTGTTTGCTTGGCTAAAAGGCAATCGAGCCCACGGGGTGTGGTGTTGGTGAATGAATAGGCAGGAGCCTGCTCTCTAAGGCAGTACCGGGTAAACCACCTCAAGATGCGTCATTAGTGGAAGATTAGAGGAGCAGCAACATCGCCACTGGAAGAATCAGATGCCAGAGAGGCATTTTTTAATTATTATTTTGCAAAAGAACGTCACTTTGACCTAATGGTAAGCTGCTCAGTGAACATATTTCACCCACAATGGAGTTTCTGTTCTTGTTCCTCAGTTCTTGTCTTAAAATATTGAAGAGTTGCTGTGCAGAAATGAAGAGAGTGAGTTCTGCCTCACCCAAAGATCTCTGCTACCCAGAGGTGAATCAACGTGATTCTGGTTTTTACTGGAAAGCACAATGAGTTATATGCTTGCGTTTTGTCTTAGGTAATTAAATAAATAGTGCCATGTAATCCTACAGACACAAGAAACATAAGCAACAGAAGTGTCCTGAATTTCAAGATGCTTAGATCTAAGTAAGTCCTTCGATTTAAAGTTACTTAGATCTCCAGTCACTGATGCTCAACTGTCTCTTGCTTTCACTGTTACAGTGTATGAACTTTCAGTGAATTTCAAGTAATGTTATGGATCCATAACCTCAACGTGTACCTGCAGGAGATGTTTCAGCAGCTAACAGTTTGGTCTCACCAAGAGCAATACAGACAGGAGACGGGTAAAGCGAAGCTGCGAGGATTTTGCCACCTTGGGTATTAGTAGCCTCCTGACATCTCTGCTGAACTATAAAACTGTGGTGTTGCTTTCTCTTAGAAAAAGGTCTCTAGATCTAAGGCCAGAGCTGTAGAGTTCCTATTTTCATGCATTTCTATGCTGCAGACAATAGCCAGAGCTAACAAAACACCACGAACTTGAACAAGTCTGGTCTCAAACCTTTCAAATGCTGTCAGCTCATCAAGCTAACTCACTCACCTCCTCTCCCAGTTCCTCCAGGAGGACAACGTTATCCACGCCTGCATTCCAGCATCTAGCAGGTAACTTCAGCCATGCCTCAAATCACATGTATTTCTACACCAGAGGAGGGGGAATCTTGCAAACGAGAGGTGGAAAGGAACTTGCCTTCAACTCTCGACACCATTGCGCACCCAGTTGTTGGGACTACCGGAGGCCAGCAGCATTAGCAAGACTTTCCTACAACACAACTCGCCGTGCCACCGAGGTTTTAGATCTCACGTACTCCGAACCACAGAGTTGCAGGTTTTACTCCGAGTTTACAAATGCCCGCAGAAGACACGAGCGGTATTTGGTGACGCCCGTGGGAGGTGGAATAAAACACCCAGCTGTCACCCAACTCTCCATACCGGGGTTATCTGTGACCCCGTTTCTCTCTCTAAAAGGCAGACTGAAAGTCTTATATGAATAGATTAGATAAACATCCTGACTGGGGGGGGGGGGGGTTAAGAGAAAGGAGTTTTCCTACACACAGCTAAAACCTGTTCGTGCAACAGGTCCAACCTGCTTCACGTTGCCCGCTGCAGAGGGTGCAGCACTGCGGTTACTGCTGGAACCCGGAGGAATTCCAAGCTCCAGCTAATGACTAGCACGACAGAATGATCATTTTTCTTCCTAATACCAAATTACAAGGCTATTTTATCTTTTCAGCCCCATTAAAATTCCTCTGCCAGAAAGGAGATCAAAAACCACAGAAGCATCAATGACTGATAGGTTAAAAATGGCAAAGTTCAACTTGGGTCAACTCTACCGCCAAGTGCGATGGGCACAATTATTCTTTTTCAGCTTGGTGAGGAAAATATTCTTATTTGATATCTGCATTTGCTTGACACTTCACTACCTGTTACTTGAATAAACCTTCCTGCCGGCACCCAGTGCTCTGCGTTGCAAACACGAAGGAAGAGGGGTCGATAAAATGTGCGCAAAGCACAGGAAATAGATCTTTCTTCCCAGAGTTTTTTTTTTTTTTTACCTTAAAGAAAACTGAATAAAGAAAATTCTTTGAGGAATAAACTCGTTGTCATTTGCTTTTCTCCACAGCAGGTACCTCGGAGCTCTGACTGGGTGAATAAAGCTGTAGAGAGACCAAACTACAACACGTCAGTATACTGGGGTGAAGTCAAGACTCGGTTGGTTTGGCCACTTAAAGCCTATCGAGTGTCTCGACGCAGAGACTTTAGCAGACTAAAAGAGATTCCAAAGCCAGTTAATTCAACTACTGGAACTTCTTGTAGAAGGAAGAATGGGATGCCCAGATGGAAAGTCATTTAAGGAACAGATGTTTCTGTGATGTTCTAATACATCAGCTCTTCAGAGAGAACCGTCCTGAAGAGTTTGGCAACGGCGACAGGGAACCGAGGACCGACTACCTGGCACAGTGCAGGGCTGCACAGAGGTAACTCTTAATCACCCAGTCTGGATGCTGGAAGCACTATAATTACAAGATGATACGTTCTGAGCAGGTTATATTAGTCCTGTTATTATTATTTCATGCTAATGTCCTTCTATTCCTCTCAACCAGCTTAACTACCTTCTGCTAGTCCTGCATCGTGGACAACTCATCCTTTCCTACTGAAAAATCCTGTCACTTCTAAAGGTCTCAGAAAGACCCCATGTTTTTCTGGAAGGATCTTTTGCATACCTGAAGGAAGCCAAAGATGTGAGGACTGTCCCACGTGAGTTCCTTACAGTGGCAGAGGGGTTTTCCAGCAAGCCTAGGCGTAAAAACTTCCAGCTCCTGTCTCTCCTCTCTATTCTCTAGCCATTACGAGATACTTTCTAATCAATGTAAGAACGAGCTTCAGGTACAAACTCCTCAGCTCCCAGCGGTCTGACTCCAGACTGAAATTACCCCTTTCAGCATCATCCCTCCAGATGTACCCTGAGAAGCAGCAGCAGTAAGAACAAACCACAGCTCGGTCGCGTTTCTCTCTCAGCAAACACACCAGACCAGCACGCACGGTACCAACACAAGGCTGTTTAGCCCCAGCAGAATCCACGAAGCTGAATCAGCTCAGACACGTAACTCATTTGAATAGGATTTGTCTTTGCAGAGCAGACGTGCTTTTGAAAACCAGTCAGGTCAGCACTTCCCGTAAAAACCGTGCGATGAAAGCAGCGGAGTTGAGCTCCGCGAGCACCCACCGGGTCACGGCAGCACGTGCGCTCCTAGATATGGGATGAGGAAGCACAAACTGCCAGGGTCTCCTTTAAAAAGGAAACAAAGCAGAGACATACCAATCTAGGATTACCCCAGGGAAAGCTTACTTTCTAATCTCCACGAGGTCAAAGAGAAAGAACTTGTTGCTATTATCATAAATTATCCCCGCGAACATTTACTGAGCTCTGAGCTCTCTGTTACACAAAGATGTCAGGAACAATAAGAGTGAAAAACCCCAACGACCTGCCAGCCCTAGCTGCTGCACAGCAAAAGCTCAGAATTGTGTCTTGATTTAGTGTGGCCTTTGTTAGAGCACCAGCAAACTCCTTCCTCAGGAAGCAGGCAAGTTCTGCAAGGGAAGGGCTGTAATTTCGTCCAATAGGAAATAATATCGACTGCAATTGGAAACAGCAGTTACTGAAAGAGAAGAAACCTGCTGGCTTGTTACCATCACCGTTCTCTGCAATAGTCTCAGAACCTTTCATTCATAGGGTTACTACTTTTTCCTTGTAGTCTCTTGAAGGGTCTGTGTCTAGGATCTTTAAGGATCCATGCCTAGGAAAAATGGAGGCAGGTGCTGGAACGTGTCCAGAGAAGGGCCAGGAGGATGATCAGAGGGCTGGAGCCACCTCTCCTATGAGGACAGACTGAGAGAGTTGGGGTTGTTCAGTCTGGAGAAGAGAAGGCTCCAAGGAGATCTTACTGTGGCCTTCCAGTATCTGCAGGGGGCTACAAGAAAGCTGGGGAGGGGCTTTCTAGGCTGTCGGGCAGTGATAGGACCAGAGGGAATGGATTACAACTAGAGAGAGGTCGATTCAGGTTGGACATTGGGAAGAATTTCTTCCCCAGGAGGGTGGTGAGACACTGGCACAGGTTGCCCAGAGAGGTGGTGGAAGCCCCATCCTTAGAAGTGTTGAAGCCCAGGCTGGCTGGGGCTGTGAGCAACCTGCTCTAGTGGGAGGGGTCCCT
Source organism: Todiramphus saurophagus (assembly GCA_024582635.1). NCBI lineage: Eukaryota > Metazoa > Chordata > Aves > Coraciiformes > Alcedinidae > Todiramphus > Todiramphus saurophagus. The sequence goes on from JANIMW010023894.1 coordinate 37,470, forward strand.
GCCCATGGCAGGGGGGTTGGAACGGGATGATCTTTAAGGTCCCTTCCAACCCTGACCATTCTATGATACTAATGACACCAAACCAGCAAGAGTCACATAGAGAGCCAGTCCTCTACTATTTCAATGGGCAGTCACTGTCCAAAAGGTGGAAAAAGAAGCCAGGAGACCTTGTCTTACTCATTTCTGTCTTTCTAAAATGCCTTCTTAGTAACAGATGCTGCAACAGTTTTGTTTTCAGAGTCCCTGGATTATTTTTCCTTCATTTTTGATGCTAGCTCGCCGCTTCTCATCATGAAACAGCAAACAATAAACAATACACAACGCAGGGTGCCTGCAGGCACTGAAGATCTCTGTTTGTACCAGCCCCGAGAATCCAGGCAGCTAAGTTGCCGGGCTTTCATTTTCTTCCACCTTCTTTTTTTATCTGAACAGATGGAAACTTAAGAGCAGAAGCCAAGAACTTAACACGGACATCTTTACAGTAGTTAGAGTAATTAGTGTAGCTGTAGCTATAGTAATTGCAGGGTGGCAGCACACACATGCACAGTGGCTGTCATCTCTTCCTCGCTCAACACGACAGCCAAAGATCATCTATCTCGCTTCCAACTGTTTTCACAAACAGGGAACGCTCGCCGGCAATGGCTTAGGTCAAAAAAAGTCTTTCTGGGGATTTCCAGCAAGTGCTGAGCTCTACTGTAAAAAGCCTAGGAAAGCAGGAAATAAAGAGTTTTTCCAGCCAATGTCGTGTAGCCGCGTGGCCCTGGCAGCTAAGACTTCTCAGACCATCCTTAACTGCTGTCCACGGAAAGCAGTGCGTAAGAAGCAGCAAGATTTCACGACAGCCCAAGAGCCTGGCCTTTTGGCAGGTGGCTTCACGTGGCAGATACTGGTACAGCTGAGGGGTAGACCCACTGGAAAGCAGCCCCATGGAGAGGGACCTTGGTGTCCTGGTGGACAATAAGATATCCATGGAACAGCAGTGGGACCTTGTGGCCAGGAGGGCCAATGGTCCCCTGGGGGGCATGGAGAAGAGTGTGGGCAGCAGGGCCAGGGAGGTTCTCCTGCCCCTCCACTCTGCCCCAGTGAGACCACATCTGGACTGTTGTGTTCAGTTCTGGGCTCCCCAGTTCAAGAGGGACTGGGAAATACTGGAGAGAGTCCAGTGGGGGCTACAAGGATGCTGAAGGGACTGGAAGATCTCTGGTGAGGAAAGGCTGAGAGCCCTGGGGCTGTTTAGCCTGGAGAAGAGAA
>JANIMW010023894.1:38820-51798 GCA_024582635.1 Todiramphus saurophagus
GGGCTGCCCTGGGTGACCCTGCTGGGGCAGGGGGGTTGGACTCGATGCTCTCCAGAGGTCCCTTCCAACCCCTACCAGTCTGTGGTTCTCTGATTCACTAGCATCCCTTTTTTGTTTCACTGTTTCAGCTCCTCTTGACCCGTAACGCTCTCCCTGTGCCAAGGCTGGCACAAGAAGGCAACCTCTTTCCTCTCCAGCAAGTCTGCTCCGTGCAGTTTGATTTCATAGACAGAATCTTCTGGCAATTTTGCAGGGAGTTTACATACCCTGTGCCTGTACCACACCCCTGCTCCAATACAGAAAGCTCAGAAGGTTCAGCAACTTTGGAAACGCTCCAGTAACGCTACGAATTGCTTAGAGCTAGGAATCTAGAAGAGAGGCTAGTCTGTCCCAGGTGTGAGATATGCAGCTAAAAAAGAAGAATCGAGCAGTGTTTGTTTACTCAAACAACAGAAAAGAGAGAGGGGAGGGAGAGGGAATGGGAATCTAATTCAGGATAGGCTGCATTGCCGGTTGTACTTGGATGAATTCAATCCTCCGGGTCTGCGGTTAATTCCCTTTGCTACCCCCAAGGTCACCCCTTGCATTCGAAGCTGGCAATCTTTGAACTGTAAAAGAGATGGACAAAAAAAACTCCAAAAAACCCCAAAACAAACAAATAAAAACAACAACAACAACAAAACCCACCCCAAAATAAAACAAAACAAAAAAACCCACAACACAAAAAAACCCAGGACTTTAAACTACCTCAATAGATGATGCCAGGCAAAGGCAGGAATATTTCCAGGAACCCAAACACAGCTACTGTCCATCACCTCCCTGATTTTAATGGGACTTGGTTTTAATTCACTTTGCATCCCCCTGGTGTTCAGAGCCTGTGCGGACACACAGACCCAGAGCAATAAACAAAAAGAAATGTTTCATCCAGAACCTCTCTTCACTGTTTCAGTTTGGATACCAGGATCACGTATGTAGAAGGAGCCTGTTAAAAAGTCAGTAGTTTCTAACTGTTTCTATTTTTTTTTTCTCTGCCTGGATGTTATTGTTGTTACTAGGAGGAAGGTGAAAGTTGCTCACTGGAAGTGTGATAAAGCTGCTGACTCCTCCTGTTTAATGAGACACGTGGAAAATATTCAGTGTATTGCAACTATTTAGCAGGGGCTCAACAAATACATAATCCTGCCTAGGGTCAGGAACAGCACTGCCAAGGAAGAGTTAATTTTACTCAATAGATACATGTCGGTTGCAGCTTATTGGCCTCTGCAATAGAGTCCTTCACTCCACCTTCCGTGTCAATGAGCATCTCAAAATCACAATTAAGTCTGATGTTAACTTGGCGAAGTCAGGAACGGGCAAAAATGCAGCTTCTCTCCTTTGTGGTGGTGAAGGAAGCTGATCTTACCTGTTTACAGCCTTCTTATTCTTCTAAGAAATCTACCAAACCGATCTTCCATCAACAGCAACTGCCTTTTTTTTTTTTTCTTTAAAACAAAGAAGGGCCCATTTTTCTGTCCTCTGTGAACAAGCCATGCTCTAATGGCACCATTCAGGGTAAGGCCTCCTTCTGTTTCCCTTTATTTAATCCGTATATTTGTATCAAAATAGCTCTGGGGAAAAAGAAACTAAAAATCAATCGGACTATTGCGTGGGGGTGGGACTGGAATACGCTCACAGAGGCATCTTTCTGTAAGGACCCTGCTGCCTTCAGGGGTACTCTGAGTGGATTTCAGTTCAAGATGAATATATGATTTCTCTCTCAAGGCAAATTAGTCAGGGTCTACTTTTTATTATTCCTATATACCTGTTCTTAACTGGTGAGGCAGCTGTAGACAGACCAGAAAGATATTAAGATCTGTCAGACAAGAGATGCCAGAATTTAATTTATTGTAAGCCTTTTCAAAGACACAGCTCATTGAACGAAGTGTATCGAGTTCTGTTCCTGATGCCGTGCGGTAACAATGGGGCACGGCTGGAAAATGAAAGAATTCAGACATAAATACATTAAATTTGAATTAGCAAAGGTCAGACCACAGATAAATCTAAAAGACAGACAATGGTGTAGCTATTGCACTTCATAAAGTTCCATAAAGCTGCAGCTAAAAAGTGTAGGGGGGCGGTAAAAAGCCTCATGACAGGTTGGTGAGGGTCTGGAAATATTCGTCTGGAGAAAAGATTTGTCCTGAAAAATCCTTAACCAACTCTGAAATGGTGATGTTGAGGATGTGACTCAAGCAAACACAAGTCTCAGCAGCAGGCTCTGCAGGTTATTCCTGATTTTCCTTCCTTTTTCTGCCAGTTGGGTGCCCATGCAACACAGAGCAAGACTTTCTGGAGACAATTCACGTTCGTAACTGGGATGTTGGTATTCTCTTTACTGTGAATCGATCTTGTTATATGAATTTGATTCATGCAAGCAAATCATTCAAGCAATTTCTGAATGAACACTGAAGTTGTGCCAGGCATTTTCTGAACAGGGTGGTGAGGCACTGGCACAGGGTGCCCAGGGAAGCTGTGGATGCTCCAGCACTGGATGTGTTCAAGCCCAGGTTGGATGGGGCTTTGAGCAACCTGCTCTAGTGGGAGGTGGCAGGGGGGTTGGAACTAGGTGATTTTTCATGTCCCTTCCAACCCAAACCATTCTGTGATTCTATGATTTGAATCTAAGAGCAGAACAAGATGCAAACCTGGTCACTATTGAATACAGGGATGCTTGGACTGGATTTTGACGCTGGATCAAGGAACTATTAATTTAGAGCCATGTCTGCTTTCCGTGCTAGCCAAAGGAAATTTGCATGATACACCACAAGACAAAATATCAAGTGTTCTGGCCAACGGTGATTTAAATCAATAGCTCATATATTGGAAGAACATAGTATGTGAGCAAACAGAACTCAAAAAATAGCATGAAAGTGCTACAATCTTTTCTTCTGGCAGCACCAGATGCATTTTCCGTCCTTTCCCAATGTTTCAGAGCAGGCATTGCTGGAAATACACCGCAGAGAGAAAACCCAAAGTAGTTAGCTCAGCTTGCTCTTTCTCCGGCCCAGCTAAAGTGGCACAAGAGAGCAGGCACAACTCCATTTCTCCTGCTTGACCCGAAAGAAAAACATGGTTTGGTCGCTTATCTGTGGGCCCTGGATCACGTGAGGTAATAAAGAAGCAGCAAAACCTGAGGCGAGCCTTCTAGATGCCTGCACACAGCAAACACAATGAAACTTTCTCTTCTCTCATGAGGTGGCCCCATTGAGTGATTGTAGTTGGCTTCTTTGCGGCGTCCACAGCTTTTCCAGCTGAAGAGCTGTGAATTTCCATCAGATTGGCAAGCCCCAGATTTAACTGTTGGCAGCTGACAAGTCCTACATCAGCTCTGGAATTTCACTAGCCTTTTCCTGGATTTTCACCGATGGAGTCAGATGGGTACAGTCTGCGTGCTCGTGCTGATGCAAATTGTTTTCTACTCACTGACGTTTGGAATAAAATAATGCACCAGCAAACTCAGACAATGTGTAGAACTTGGCACGTCTGCAACAGGGATAGCTCAGAAAGGTCTGACTGACATGGCTGGATCCACGGGCACTGATGGACAAGCCCAGAATTACTTTCAGAATATTCTACAGACCAACAAGATCAACAGCAGCCAAACACAATTCTGAGGTTTGTTTTTTTAAAACAGGGTAGTTGGAAGAGGAGGAAGCTCAGCCTACTAAAGACCCACAAATAATCAGCTACACGAGGAAGCAGGATCCAATTTTTTTTGCCTGTTCTTAGGTATTAGATGATCCTAACTTTCCTACAATAAATGAGAATCAAAAAGAGAGAGGACTAGGGAAGTCAATGGTGTCTATCCCTACCTTTAAGGCTAGACCACTGTCCCGGCCAAGTCAATTAACTTAGGCTAGACTAGTCCACCCAGAGACTACAACATTGATCTTGCTTTGCACTCTACAGGGAGCAGACAAATACTACCTAGGAGAAGTATCACTGAAAGAACATTCTTCCCTTGACACACTGTTAAAAAGAAGACCAAAGCTTTCTATTCCACTTGGAAAAAAAAAGTGAGGGACGGAGAAAGAAACTTTGTTTATCTTTGGAGGGCCCTCCTCAAGTCCCAGCATCCCAACCAACCCCAGCAAACACGCTCCGCTGCTCTGGGACGTGATCTCAGGCTGGGGAGCGCTCCCAAGCTCAGCCAGCCTGACATAAGCAATGGGAAAACAAACCCCAGAGCAGGAACAGAGAGGGAGCACCACGAATCTGCTCCCTCTTTGTGGTCCAAACCCACACGGTCTGACCTCTGACACAACACAGACTCTGAGAAACACAAGAAGTCTGGTTGCCCAGCAGAAACACTTTCTTCTTTTTTTTGCAGCAGCAGCAGCACAGACAGATGTGCTCTGCTGACAGAGGGAAGCTCTGAGCCCTCAGGCAGGCAGGTGTATCTTACCACGGAAAGCAGCTTCTTCTCACCTCAGGCTCCAAGCAGTTTGCCAAACTATTGCACAAGTGGCACTCTGTATCTGAAAAGCACTTCCTCAAGTGGCCTGTCTGACACCAAACGGCAGATGGTTTACTGTCCGTGCAGCAGGTAAGGTCATTTTGAGGTTCCAAGTGGCTTGGTCATCCAGCAAGGAACTGCAGTTGTGGAAATGTTGTAAATATCTGGCTTAAGATACCTGGATGCTTTGTCTCTAATTCTGCCTGTTCTCCTTCTTCTGCTTCACTGCCTTCACCTGGAGGCAAGTGTAAGAACCAGAGAGAACCAACCCACAAACCTCCCGAGTTTCAGTCTGTTGGTATCTCAAATCATTCACCTGCCAGGGGTCAAAACAGAAAGCTCTTCCCTCGGCCAAGCTCCAGAGAGATGACTACATCCACTCCATCCCTGCAGGACTCCACCTCGGTCCTTTAGTTGCCAAGGGGTTCAGCTTCTATGAGTTTCAAGGGGCTGTGTCCACTGGGGTGCTTTTCCTGCCCAATTGCAAGTGTGGCTGGTTTCGTGCCTTGCATGGTTTGCTGCAGGACACGTTCAGAAGCTCGGCTGGGTTTTTGGCCTGGTTTGAGTGAGAACACAGCTAATTGTGATCAGTGATTTTACTTTTCAGCTAAGTTCAGTTAAGTTTCAGCTAAGCCCTTCATGGCCTGTGACACCCTCCACTACACATGGCTTCAGAACTTGAATTCTACAGAATAATTTTGGCTGGAAGAGACCTTTGAGATCATCCAGTCCAACCTTATTTCCAGCCCTATCAAAAACCACTAAACCCTGTCCCTCAGCACAGCATCTGCCCGGCTCTGAAACCCCTCCAGGGCTGGGGACTCCCCCAGCTCCCTGGGCAGCCCATTCCAGTGCCTGACAACCCTTTCTGGGAAGAGGTGCTTCCTGAGATCCAGCCTGAAATATGCTTGCCTTCGTGTGTAAAGCCCTTCCAGACCCTACAGGGCCAAGCTTTTCAGAGCACTTTGCATCACACTGTGACACAGAAAGCTCACAGAAGACAGAAAGCCAATCAAGATGAACAGTAGATTACCAGGTCTCTAGATGGACTCAACATCTGCAGTTCCTTCCACTGAATCAACGGGGCTCAGATCTTCCCAAGACCAAGTTTTACTAAGCCTGGAGCTCTAAGTCATCCCTCCCTTTGCTAAATTTCTGTGTTCAGTACTGCTAGATTTAAACAGGAGCCTAGAAAGTGAAGCACGAGCAAACGCAGGCTAGCTCAGCATTGTTGCCCTTGTTTGTGGCCAACATTTTTCAGTAGAAAACAAATTGCAGTGCCCGTAACGAGCGTATTCCAGAGAGAGCAGAAACACACAAAAGAGCAACGCAGAGTTTGCAGCTGATTTAGCACAGCTCGGGAAGGAATGAAAGAACTGGGCTGCGCAGCCTTGCCAAGTCACATTAGGTGAATCAGTGCCCTCATCTGTCATGCCACGAGTCCCGCGTCTCACACGCAACCCCAACCATCTCTCCTCTTCAGCTCAGGAAAGAATAAACTATTCTCCTGTATAAAGTGCTGGTAGAGATATTTATCCCACTGGCTATGCCAAAAATATATGCACAGAGGTCAGTACAGGAAGACACACACAAATACATCTTGGAACAAATGAAAGGTAGGGTTGGATGCTCATGTCTGGGATATGGGGCAAGATTAATTTCATTTCCAGCTTTCATAAACTTTTCAAAGCCTTTTTTTTTTTTTCTTTTTTAACCTGATAGTCCTCAGGTTCTGGTTGTTGGGGTTTTTTTTTCACCCTACTGTCAGGTTTTGCTCCATTTTAATATCTCCTCTGTAATTTCCTTTACAGCTAAGCACCGGTACAGAAAAAAATGGCAGAAATTTCCCTTACACCAGCTGTTACAGGACCTAGTGTGGATTTTAAAACAGAATAGATTTGCAGCCTGTACTCCAAAACCACTCCGGTGAACCGTGCAAAGAGCATTGTTCGGGAGCAATTGGAGAGATAAGTACACTCCTGACTTAACTCATTTATTATCCACGGCGTACAAAACAAGTAGCTGCAGTAACATCATTATACCCAGAGTACTGCAAAGAAAACAAACCCAAAGAAACAGTTTCATCTCCAGCTCTGATAACAAGCTGTTCAGCAGCTTCAGCTGTACAGCCGTGGGGCCTTGTGGCACAACTTCACAGAATCTGGCCTCTTCTGCAGGGTGGAAAGAGGAAAATGCAAACTAAATGCAGAACAAACCACCTTGCACTAGGTATTTGAGGAAGATTAGTGAGCCCAAACTCCAGAGCTACCAACGGGCTCCGAGTGGTGCAGCCCTGCCTCTTTCTAGCACTATTTTATTCAGCTCCCGCTTCTTGTGTACATCAGTTCCCTCTCTCTGATGCTGGAGTTCTGCTCCCAGGTTGTTTTCCCTCCCTGGGGGAGGATCAGAGAACAGAAAGACAATTTTTTTTTTTTACTTGATCAAATAGTTGAGCTTCTGCCAGACTGAGTCCAGTACAAACTACAATCCAATAGAGAATGAGGGTTCAGCAACCAAGAGAAGGAAAAGAGGTGACCAGTGGGGGTAGCTACACAGACCAGCCACGTGCAAAATATTATGGCAGAACAGGCAGCTTGAGAGAGACAACTTCCTATTTTTCTCCTTATCTGAAGTTTCCCTTTAACCCAAAGGAATTTACCAAGACTGAAATTACAGAGGCTGCCTTCTGTCCAGGATGGTTTTCTGCACATTGGCCTGCAAATTCAGAGTTCTAAAAGGAGACAGTTCAATCTGTCGTTATTCTCCAGATGTCTTCTCTCTCCTGACTAGCATATGAAGCCATCAGCCACAGCTCCTGTCCAACAAGCACCTTGCTCCTTTTCTTTTTTGGGACTGTGGCTTCCCCCCAACCCAGGTTTCAACACCTCACTACACTGTGAAACTTTCCAACCACAGGCTGCTTTTGGGAAGGACCAGGACAGAGCCATCAGCCTGGTGGCCAGCAAGCTAAAAGACATCCAAAGGGTAAGCTGGTGTGAATACTGGAGAGAGTTCATCAGAAGGAATTTCCCATTTGGGTAAGATTTCTGAAATCAATAGGCAATTGGATGTGCATTTTGAACTGGGGAAAGGAAGCAAGACCAGAGGGGGCAGGGTGCAGCTGCAAGGTAGCTGTCAGCCTGTCTCTGAGCCCAGCATCTGCAGAGCAGGAGCTGCCTGACCTATCAAGGAACTCAACTTGTGGCCAGGGCTCCTCGGCTCTCCGCTGCCATCAGCCTGTCGGGCAGACTGCCAAGGAGCTGGGCAGGAAGGAAACCAGGGAGGTTTCTAACAGAAAAAACATCCCGCTGGAAATTTTCTGACCACTCGAATAATGGGTCTACTTTCAGAGTCAGTTATGGTGCTGGCACAAGGCAGGGAGAGCCACTGCGTTTTCTGTTTAGTTATTGGCTTCCTCTATAAATTTCTTTCTCTACCAGACACGCAGCACCTATTGAAGTAATCCTTAAGAAGGATGTTCATAAATCCCTCTCAAACCTCCCGGCAGCAAACGGCATCGCTTTTCCCAAGAATGATGACAATTGTTAATTGGTGCTATTCAGAAGGTAACATTTTCTTTGGTGAGGTCTTTACTGCTTTAGGCAACCACATGTACTTTTGGCAGCGTCTCCAGACGAGCCTTGTTGGCAGCATGCAGAATATGCCTCGCTCGGAAAGACTGTATGAAAAAACCAGCTCGCTTTCCAGTTCCAATTCCAAGGCTTCCTAAACTTGGCAAAGCTGACAACACAACCTGGCCTGGCTGCAGGAATAACTGATGGTAGCATCCCACGAAGCCTCCTGAGCTGCCCACGCACACGCAGTTACTCTACCGAAGGAGACCTTCTTAACCTAACCCCTTGCCTACTGACAGTTGAGCCACCTACATACCGTTCGTTGTTCAGGGTCATCCTCGGAGGGTCGAGGTTGGGGTTCTCCATGGATTCCATCTGAGGACAGCGTAGGAAGTAGTAGAGGGTGTGGAGAGCATCGGGGGACCAGGAGATGGGTTGCTGCTGCCGGGTTTGCCGAACGGGGCTCATGCCTGGGCGGATGGTGTTCAAGCACTGCATGTGGTGCATCGCCCGTGACACCAGATCACCTGCACGAGGGAAAAACAACACGAGAGCATCTCTTTGCTGCTCGGACCCACTCCTCTTCCGTACGCTTTTTAAACCCGATAAAACCCTCTCGAAGCAAAGAGAAGTGCCTTTTGTGTGCGCTTAACTCTTTCTCCTCCACAAAGGCATAAGCTGTCCCCAAGCTGCCACTCTGCAGGTTGTTTCATGGGAAATTTAACTTGCTTTCAAATGACAAGTTACTAGGTAGAGAACATTGAATGAAACTTCTCTCAGTCACCGCACCTTCGGAGCAACAGCTTTCCAGTGGTTTTTCCACCCTGTTTTATTGTTGGTTTTCTCCTCTTTCCAGTCACATGTATCAGTTTCTTGCCTGTCTACTGATAGCTTTGTAAAACATCCACCGCCCAGCCTGGTAGCATGGCTTTCACGAGGCAAAGCCAGTAGCACCAGTACAAAGACTTTCCTCTCATCACCATTTGATGTTATGAGATTGTTCCCACTTCTTTCAACCAGGGTCACAATGTTCCACCCCCTCACCCAGGCACTTGTCGCAAATTAATGGTATGGTCAATACAGAAATCCCTTCTTTTAGGGCTCTGCTTCTCTCAATCTCTAGATGCAGGTTTCTCCAGAATAACAAGACCTGACTCTCTTAGTAAAAAAACAAATCCTTATGATGCTGATTGTCGCAAGCTTGCCAAAAACTTGCCCCTGAGACTTGTATGAAGCTCAATCCAGGAGCTTTCTGGGCTGTTCAGTCCTCTTGGTCTTCAAACTCGAGCCAACCTGCCCCTCTGTCAGAGTACTGGTGGACTTGAGGAGGCCTGGCAGAAGGTGACCTGTATTACACAGTTCCTGCTCGGAAAGGATTTTAAGACAGCAGGAGCAATAACCCCAAGACAGCAGCCATGCACTCACATGAAGCTGGTCTTTGTGGAGTAAATTTGCTTTAGGCACACCCTGTTTACTCTCCTTTTATTGTGGTGCCTTGCAAATTCTCAAAAGCTTTGCAATAAGGGCCTCAGATGCTACACCTTTGAGTAGTGTGACTACCACACCAGCAAGCCAAACAGTTCCTACAGATTACTATACATAGCCAGGATCTATTTTTTCCTTGGGAGAATCCTCTGTCGCTTTATGTTCTACAGTCCCCCAAAGCTCTCACAGGAAACGTTATTCTATTGTGTCCTACAGATACAATACTGGGAAAGGATGGAACTGAAATAGTCACCCCATCACAAAGCTGGTTCCTGAGAAAGCTCCCTGAACGTAGCCGTGCCCTGTACCATTTAGTCCTGCCTCCCTCCAAAATCATTATTTCTAATTAATATTAGAAGTTCTTTGCTCACTCCTACCTAACAGCAATAAACTGAATTTGCCAACCAACCTCCAGCTGAACCCGTGGGGTTCTAGGGCTACATGGGTTAGGGAGGAAAAAAACCACACACCCACCCCCCCAAACTACTGTAAATCTAAATAAACATGACATTATTTACGGTTCTGATGGATGGAGTATTAAAAGTCTCAGTTTGCAAGGTAAAGCTGCACCACTTGGTCGTCGCAGAGTCCCTTCAGTTTAAGGACCTGCTCCAGAATGGAATAACCCTTCCAACAACTCTACAACTCTTCCTTTCTCCTTCAGCAGCTCCTGACTCGGCGGGATCTAAACGTTTCACGAGAGTCTCATGAATCCTCCAGCCCTGGGTCTAACACAGAACTCTGAGCAGTTAGAGCAGAAGCGCATCTGGAATTCAAATTTTCAGCTCAGAATGACGTTCCTTCTCCTTTGCACGCCCAAGTCTCTTTTATTTTTCTAGCAATGTGCAGCAAGATTTGGGGGGGGGGTGGGGAGGGCAGAGAAAAAAGAGTAGTCAACTGCATCAGGAGATCTATTCACGAGATGTAATGACCAAGTTGGCCAAAGCAGGGACGGGGGAAGAGAGAGAGGAAGCTGTATTCAATCTCAGGCCCATGCTACAAATGTTCTCTTGTGTTCCAGGATAAATAGAGGTGTGTTAAAGGAATCTGAAAACCTCAAATTAAGGCAGGTTGCAAAATAAATCGTGAAACCCGCAAGGTCTTTGCCTGCCCTGACGGTCATTAGCATTCAGATGGAGGAGACTGAGAAAGTGATGCCAGCAGAAATGTTGCAAGGGAAAAGTAGACGGGGGTGGTGGGGGGGAAACACAAATCATTTTTGTTTACTTTAAAGGGGCTTTGTGAGTAGTCTAGGAATGGAATGTTTCATTTAGTTAGCATTAAAAAAAAAAAAAAAAAAGGTTTTGAACAAGTTTTTGTTACTAAAGTGCTCTCAGATTTACTTAATTTTCCCCCTCCCCTCTGCTTTTTGTTTTTTAAGTAACCCAAAAGCTCTTCCTCGAGCACCCCGCACCTTTGACACTTCCACTGCACGAACACGGACAGAGAGAACCCTCTTCTTCATCAGAGGGAGGTGGCACTGCTGCCTTCCACGAACGCACAAGAAACCTCCAGAGCCACCGAGGCAAAAGGATCCATCTTCTCTTAGCGCCAACTACCAAGAGGCTCGAAAAGCCACAGCTTACCATCTCCCCCCGGGTGCGTTTCAGATCAAGCAGGAGAATGAAACACCCTGATTTTCATACACGCTGCCACGAGACAATTAAATCCCACCCGGCGTTAGCCAAACGCCGCTTCTCCCCCCCCCCGAGCTCAGATCTCAGCACTGGCTCTGCCTCAGCAAAAGGAACCCACCCCCCTGTTCCATTACTTACTCAGTTCAGAGATGCTTCCAACGCAGGTTGCCAACAGAGATTGCTCCAACGTTCGGAGTTCCAGCTGGGCGTAAGCGTCGGCCCGTCCGTCGCTGCACACGGAGCCGTCGTTGTAGGGGCTGAAGTAGGCGGGTAGGGACAGCACACCTGGGAGGAGAGCAAAGGACAGTCCTGTCATGGTTCTGGGCTCCCCAGTTCAAGTACAGGGAAAGACTGGAAAGAGTCCAAGGGAGAGCTGTGAGGATGCTGAAGGGACTGGAAGATCTCTGGTGAGGAAAGGCTGAGAGCCCTGGGGCTGTTTAGCCTGGAGAAGAGAAGCCTGAGAGGGGAGCTGATGAATGGTTGCAGATATCTGCAGGGTGGGGGGCAGTAGAAGGGGCCAGGCTCTTGTCAGTGGTGCCCTAGGACAGGATGAGGGGCAATAGTCACAAACTGGAACACAGCAAATTCCACCTCAGCAGGAGAAGCAACTTCTTCCCCATGAGAGTGGCAGAGCCTGGCCCAGGCTGCCCAGAGAGGCTGTGGAGTCTCCTTCTCTGGAGCCTTTCCAGCCCCCCTGGATCTGTTCCTGTGTGGGCTGCCCTGGGTGACCCTGCTAGGGCAGGGGGGTTGGACTCGATGCTCTCCAGAGGTCCCTTCCAACCCCCACCATTCTACGATGAAGAACAGCAAGTCTCTACTGACAGGAGCAATAGGAAATAGGAACACGTTTGCACCTTTCTTGGGGGAACCTGAGGTCAAATAAAATCAAATACCACTGGAATGGCTGAAACGGTGAAACTGGGCTCTGGGGAGTGAGGCTGGATGCGTCTGCAGCCTCCAGAAACAAATTGCAGCTGAGATAAACAGACATGAAAAGCTTTAGTGAAGTCTCTTCATAGTGTTTATGCAACAGCTCGGCTGTGCACAAGCCAGCTTGGGTCCTCAACAGCTGTATGCAGATTGTGAGATGGAAAGGGCTGATTTTGAGAGGCGGGGAAGATGAGGAACCTCAAGTCCACCCGAGGGAAACGGGAGCTGCAATCTTTGCAACTCTGAAAACAAACCCAGGGGCCGTGCCAGCTCTTTGAACCCGCATGCAGCTTCAGACGCACGGGCAGTGGATTCCACGTGCGCGAACCCTTTGGATACGCCAAACTACGCCTGCCCGCGGGGTTTTGGGGCTGGCTATTCTTTTCATCTCTGTAAATGACCCCTCTATGAGCCAGAGTGAGATTAGAAAGAGAATTACCTCGCGCGCACACACGATCTGGGTCGGAGCAATCCCTATAGGCTGGGCAGCGACTGGCTTGAGAGCAGCCCTGAAGAAAAGGACCTGGGAGTGCTGGTGGAGGAGAAGCTCAACTCGAGCCATCAGTTGCTCTGGCAGCCCAGAGGGCCAATCGTGTCCTGGGCTGCATCAAGAGAAGTGTGCCCAGCAGGTCAAGGGAGGGGATTCTCCACCTCTACTCCACTCTGGTGAGACCTCACCTGGAGCACTGCGTCCAGTTCTGGAGCCCCTGTCACAGGAAGGATATGTGCTGGAACAGGTCCAGAGAAGGGCCAGGAGGATGATCAGAGGGCTGGAGCATCTCTCCTATGGGGACAGACTGAGAGAGTTGGGGTTGTTCAGTCTGGAGAAGAGAAGGCTCTGGGGAGACCTTATTGT
>JANIMW010023894.1:63041-112596 GCA_024582635.1 Todiramphus saurophagus
GCCACCTCTTTTTTCCCCCCCCCCCCCCCCCCCCCCCCCCAAAATACAACGGGAACAGGGAAGGGAAAGGAGCACACAGAAAACTCAAGAGGCTGGAAACAGATCTATGGAAGGAGGATGGTGGGGAAAAATAAACCCAAACCAAGCATTCTCTGATGAAGGAACTAGTGAAAGAACAGGAGAGAGCTGGAGAACAGCCAACTAAGAGCCACTTCTGCTTTCTTTCTAGGAGAATTTTTTTTGTTCCCCCTACCATTTTTCCGAGGTCTCGAGGAATTTCTATCACCCCACATCCTTTAACCCCCCTTCCCCTCATTCCCTGAAAAGCAGCACAATAAACAAAGGGAGACCCAGCAGAGCTGGACGTGCCTCTTCTTACTACCGATGGAACTGGTACCCCCTGTAGCTACCTGGGCAGGGTCATTCATTTTGAGATCACCTTAGCAAGATACAACGATAAAGGAATCCATTTTTAAATACTGTGCTTGGAAACCTGAAGATACTCAGGTTTTGGGTTGGTTTTGCTGTTCTTCAGAGCAGAATAATCAGACAAACGTGAACAGAAAAACGCTACAGTCTCCAGACTACCTATTTTCTTCACCTTCCTGCCCTATTTTTACTAATAAATCACTGATTTGCTGTCACGGCCCCGCGGGCTTCAGCGCTGCTTCTTCATCTCAGTAGGAGCCAAATGATGATTGAGATGCCAATATATTAGGCTGGCCTGATTCAAAGGAGGATAAGGAACAAAGCATTTGTGCAGAGCGAAGATAAATGAATATAAATCAAGTGCTGAGCCGTTTTCTGTGATGGATTAGCACCTTTCTTTGACCTAATAATGTCAAGGGGTCTCCATGCTGACAGCAACTAACGTGGAGATCTCTGTGCTGTGTAAAGTCCGTAGGAACCCTGTTTGTGGTTTGCTGGGTGTCTCATTCAGGTGTAAGCCATTCATCCCCTTCAGCTGGAGACTGTCACTCCAGTGCCCACCAAACTAACTCCAGAGTACAGGAGAGAGATTTCTTCTTCTCTCTCCGGGATTTTCTCCCTGAAATACCATTTTTTACCATTAAACCTGCAGTACTTACCGAGCCAAGGACCGGATAGAAAAACTTTCTCAGTAACTGGTGTTTTCTAGAGTATACAGCTACACAGAGGCAGCGGCAAAAAGCAGCTGTTTGGATCAAATCTGGCAACCGCATTTTTATCAAAACCAGAAGACGGCAAAAAAAATTGGTACGCGCAGAGAAAACTTCAGTGGGAGTCAAGCCCAAACCTCTCAGTTTTGACCATATGCAGTAGCTAGAGCTGTATAACACAGCGTTTAAAAATCCATCGTGTCACTGAGGCGGCAAAAGCTGCAGCTTTTGGGAGCAGGAAATACATCAGAAGTCCCGCGGCTATTGCAGCAGCCGCTACTATTCCCATTTCCCAGGTGCAAAAGACTTGACCGTTCCTTGTCCAAAACTGTCCGAAAGCAAAGCAAAGAGCAACGTTTCTCCTGTGTTTGCAAGGCGAGCCCCCCCCCCCCGCGTTGTGTCTTAGAGGAGATGCCTGGATGCTTGTGTCAGGAAAAACAAGGTTTTCATCCCTTGGGTCCTCAAATCGCACTCAAACCTGGCACTCACCTACCCTGTCACGGCTGGAGACTGAATCACCTCTCCCTCACTCCGAGGAGCTGACCTGATGGAAGATGCTGGTTAGAACTTCAGGCTACACCCACACGGCCCCGCATTCCACGCAGACCGAGACAGCTGAGAGGTTGCGTCTCAAGAGACCTAGGGCATTAAAAATGAGCCGAGGGCTCGGTACTCGCATTCCCACCGACTCGGTTTTAAACTCTCATCAAACTACCCCCAATATTGGAGCAGCCGAGCTCCTGCCTCTCTGCCTTGACCCCCAGCTTCATGTTGCTGGCCTCTGCTTTTGGCAGAACTGGAATTTGTGGGGTCGTATCCTGAGATGCTTCAGGCAACAGAGGGCTGTCTCTTTTTTTATTATTATTATTTCTTTCGTTATCCCCTCTCTCAGCAGGTTTAGTTTCGGGCACATCAACTCCTCGCCTGAGCACTGTCCAAACACAGAAACTCACCATAGAAAGGGGCAGTGGGAATACGTGGAGGGGACGAAAGGGGACGGTGAGACTGCAGCAACCTCAGTTTAGTTTGGCTTAAGCTGCCAGAAAAAAAAACCTCACACCCTTAGATTGCCACCCCAGCTTGCAGAAATAATAGAAACCGCTGAAATACTGCAAAACTATAAATTAAGTAGGAGCCCTTAAATTGATCTCTTCTGCTTTTAGAGAAAACGCTGAAAGACTTGGCTGTTAGAAATGAGCAGAAAACTTATCCACAGTTTTGGCATTCCGAGACAAATCGAATTTGCCAAGTGCGAGAAGTTGTTTATAAGAAAAGAAACAGAGAACTGGAGATAGGTTCCAGAAAATATATTATGATCCACCTGACTGCAGCCAAAATATGACATCAGCCTAGATAGCCTGAGAACTGGAACAATATTACTCTCAAATTAGCAACTCGCTTGGTACAACAGGCAGGGAGAAGTGGTTTTGCAGGAGGTGTGGGTTCTCTCCCTAGTTCTGTTAGGGACTGTGGGCAAGCCTCTAAACTTAGGACCTGTAACCAGAAATAAAGACATTTCTTCTCTTTATTCCTCAGGTTGGGTTTTGGTTGGTTGTTTTTGTTGGGGGGGGAAGCAGCGTGTTTGTTTTTAAAACATCTTAAGATTTTTAGGACAGTGAGCAGCTCTTAATAACACTTCCAGAACTTGCTGTTCTCAGATGTGAGCTTTCTTGGTTCACGCTTCAAGATGGCAAGGCAGTTCCAACCCAAAAAAGCCATCGAGCCTCTGGTGCTGCTGCTGAGTTAGACTTAAGTATAGTGCCAGCGTGCCAAGGAATTCCGGGTGCTGCTGGGTTTAAAAAAGGAAAACCCAACACACGCAACAAGGTCAGCTGATGTTTGAAAGATCCTAACTTGAGAATGGTTTTTTCAATAGACTATTTCACTCTGAAATAAAATGCAGCACTGATCTCATTAGGGTCTGACAGCTCATCTAATAACGTTCTCTTCCTCTACCAATGCAATCCGAGCACGCGTGGTCCTGGTTTCAGCTGGAGGGGGATTTCTCTCATTTAGCACAACTGATAAATTACCTGTTTTATGAGAGTCTAAGAAGCCAAGACTCATAAACTCTCTGAGCGAGCTGGCACGACATCATTAATTCTGGAGCAGTGCGATGGAAGCCTTTTATCTTCCAGTATCTAAAGGAACTTTCTTAGACGTTAAACGAGGGAGTTCACAGGCAGCGCTTCCTGGAAGAAGGAACTCCAGGCATTGCTGGGGTGAAATAAAAACAAACCCCAGTAGCTGCCCATGCACGGCAATGCTGTCCTGCCAGTTAAGAAAGGAAAACTATCTCACAGACATACTCCCTGTTCTTAGGAACCGTTCTGGGGAATGTTGAGAAGTCAACGCCAGCCCAGTGTATTTGGCAAGTCCAATGCACTTCCCAGTGCCACAGCTCATTAAAGTCCTGGCCTGCTCAGGATTCCTCCTCTCTCCTTCCCCACAAAACCAGTCACAGAACGATGGGAAGCATGAAGGAGTCTGTGCTCATTGCCACAGTACTTGTGCTGGGCCAGCCAGCGCATCTACCGAGGAGACAGAAGGCTTGGCCAACACCATCGAAGCGTGTTGACGATGCTCGGAGGGTCTCAGCACTGGCCTAAAAAGACCATTTCAGGCTCTCTTCAGATGTCCCTATAGTGTTTCAGTCCCTGAGGATACAACCTGAAGCTTATTCTCGTACCATCATTTTCAAATGAAAGTCAAACCTTCCATGTAATTGTGCAGAAGGGGACTCGCCCGTGACCTTTCACACTCATGGCTCAGTCTGGCCATTGCCTGCTTAGGAGATGAATGCCACAGAATCATAGAATAGTTTTGGCTGGAAGAGACCTTCAGGATCATCCAGTCCAACCTTATTCCCAGCCCTAGCAAAGCAACTAAACCCTGTCCCTCAGCACAACATCTACCCAGCTCTTAAACCCCTCCAGGGCTGGTGACTCCACCAGCTCCCTGGGCAGCCCATTCCAGTGCCTGACAACCCTTTCTGGGAAGAGATGCTTCCTGAGATCCAGCCTGAACCTCCCCTGGGTCAGCTCCAGGCCATCTCCTCTTGTTCTGTCCCTTGTCACCAGGGAGAAGAGACCAACTCCCACCTGGCTACAACTTCCCTTCAGGGAGCTGGAGAGGGCAAGAAGGTCTCCCCTCAGCCTTCTTTTCTCCAGGCTAAACAGCCCCAGATCCCTCAGCCTCTCCTCATGAGAGACCTGCTCCAAACCCTTGACTAGCTTGGTAGCCACCTCTGGACCCTCTCCAGCAGCTCAGAGTCATTCTTATAGAGAGAGGCCCAAAACTGGACACAATATTCGAGGTGTGGACGTAACTCAGAAGTGGACATAACCCACAGGCTGCTTTTGCCCAACTTTGACCAACTGATGGGACTTTGGACACCGACATCCTCAGAGGTCCAACCGCTCAAGCTCCCGTCGCTGGTTTTCTGAAAGACAAAGCAGCCTGACACGGTTTAACATTGACAACCCCCCTCCGACTGCTTTAACTCGCTTGTGACACGTGAAGTTGAAGATTTTCTTCATTTCCTGGCCTAACCTGTTGCGTGAAGTGGCTGCTGGGGGCTTTTTAACAGCTGCCACATTCCCCCCGAAGGCGGCTGTTAGAGGGCAGGGCAGGAAAATGTCACCTCCCAGTATCTTCCACCTTACTCACGTTGACTAATTGGCCATCCTAAGATGTGTTGCAATTCTGAGTAACTGCTGCAGAAGTGCAAGGAGCACAGGAAAGGAACAAACTGCCGCAGTCGTGGAGAAGAAGGTCGGAAATCCTCCGCTCACACGCACGCGGCTTTTGTTCCCTAGTACGGTGCAAACGCCAGGACGTGGGAACGCAGGTTTCCGTGGAACTTGTTGACATCCTCTGTGCAACATTTTTTTTCTTGAAGATTTTTTTTTTTTTTTTTTCCTGTCCAGACATGAATTCTGTTTGGTTATGTGTTACCTCTTCATACAGGAGATCTTTAGGTAAATGTAAAAGGGATTTTTCAGAAAGGCTTTTTCTACCTTCACCATCCCTCCCCACCCCATACATTCTGATGAAAGAAGACCTGAAATAAGGTTCAGCTTCTGAGTATTCAGTTCCTACAATGGTGAATCCTCTTAAACACCTGCAGTAATCTCCTATTAATCTCCCACCAGAGCTAACATTCTGGGGTAAGAAAAAAAATAATAATCTCTTAATCCTTTCGAGCTAGGGGAAGTTCTGGGATACAACACTGAACTGAAAACAGAGTCTGAGCTAAAGTCTTCATCAAATCAGCAATTATCTGCCCAGGAGGAAGGGGCTCCCTCCAAGTTATCAGCAAGTTTCCTCCCTGTCAGACCTGCCCATAAATACCAAGGGTATCCCCAGATGGAAAAAAATACAACTCCCAAGTACACGTGACAGAACACTTCAGCCGTAATTCCAGAAGCTGTTGTGCCTTCACTGATTCCAGTTAAGTGACCTCATGCATTGACTTGAGTAAGAGCCTTCCTGCATCAAACCACAGAAAGTCTAACTCTTAGAAGCTTGCTCACATCGTCCCTGAGGTCTGTGTTTAGTCTAAATCATATCAGAGTTCCTATCTGTTGGGTATTTTTACCTATGCAGTATATAAATCTCATAAGGCAAACAGCTAATGGAAAGCAGAACGCAGGGGAGTTTAGAGGGCAGACAGAGGTCATCGCTTTCCAAGAAGCTATGGTGGCTTTCTGATTTCTGCTGCCAAACGTCTTCTCCGCCAATAAAAGTTAAGCGCGCTTGTTGCACCAGGTTTTACTCTCAATTTTGCTTTCTGCATTTCATAACAAAAGGAAAGGCACTTTAGATATATTAGCATTTCTCTTCTCCCCTCCACCTAAGAGAGAAAATATTGGTTTGGTGGTTTTTTTTTTTAATCTACACCTGTACACTGCCTGAAACCCAAGGCCTGGATTTCAAACTATCTGTGATGGAGCACCTGGACCCACTACACAGACACTGCACATTGGTCAAAATTTGGTTTCCAGTTAAGCTTCATCAGACATTGTGGATGCTGAAAAGCTGCTAGCAGAGGGATTTTCTCAGGTTCTCATAACACGTGTGAGAAAGGCAGGATTCTCCCCGAATATTGTGAGAACCTGAGAAAATCCCTCTGCTAGCAGCTTTGCAGCATCCACAAGACATCATTAACCACGTCAGACAAAGTTCTGAGGTTCAGGTCTAACTGGGACCTTTAGGAACTGCTTCTAACTCTGCGCGTCTGAGGTAGGAAGGAAGAAGTCTCTCTGAGTCTATTCTCATAAACTGGAAAAAAAAAAAGAAAACCCAGAATTTCTTCTACCCTTTTTTCCTGGGATGTACTGAATAGACTTAAACCATTCTTTGCAGGAACACGCACACAGATTAACTCAGCCCTTCCTCCTTTTAAAGCAGGTTTAAGTTCTAAACAATTCCTACACAGCCCCTTTCTTCAGCTACCCCAGCTCCCGTACAAAGGAAAGATCGCTATCAGCATCCTTGGTTTCCAGCAGGAGAAACACAGACACATCAAAGCTCTTGCCCAGTATCATTCCCCAAGAGTGTGGTGGAGCAGGAAAACCAGGGCTGTGGAAATCAGAGAGGCTCCAGGGAGCGGGGTGGGAGCACAGACAGGGTTATCAATAATTCCTTTCCTGTTTGCACAGTTGCTGGTGAGCAGAGGGCACCTGGAGCAGTCTCCAGGTGACGTTCACCTCCACCAAGCACTTTTATGCAAACATACTCCACGGTACTTCACTAAAAATGCTCAAGCCCTAAAATGCTGACTGCCTAAAAGCTCAAGGCATTTCCACACGACCAAAAAAATTAAATCACTTCAATGCCAGAGTCTTCTTCAGTATTGCTTTGGTTACCCTCTGGTTTCACCTTCACCTTCTCCTAGGGGATGGTGCCAACAAGACCTGCACCACTACAAACAAAGGGATGCAAGAGAGCCTGGAAGGACAGGGCACATCAAGTCTGTGACCCCTCAGATTCTCTCCCTTCGTTAAACGAGAGTCACTTTTTGCCTCATTGCTTCTGTGCACCAGACTAACAGCTTCCAAGAATTTTCCACAACAATATCCAACCCCCCCCCGTTCCAGCACAGTACTCTGGATGATTTTTCCAGCGTGCACACATTCCCCCAGCTGACTTCTTTCATTTCCAAGTTATTGTACCCTTAGAACGACAACATCAGATTTATTACATTGTGGATGGATCTTAAATAACCCAGAGAGGTGCTGACATTCCCTGCTCTGGATGGGGCCTGTGCAAACCCCTCTCTCCTGCTGGAAGGACAAGCTGGGATCAGATTGATGTGGAGTTGTTCAGCAGGGGATGATTAAAAATAAAAATCTGGGGGAGGGGAGGTATTCTGAAGAAAAACTTCTCTATTCTCAGCAGAAAAGGCAAACCCTTTTGAGGCAGCATTATAAAAGAGAAGACAGAGGTTGTAGGGGGAAAAGGCTTAGTAGGCTGTAAATACAACAGTAGCCTTCGTACATAGCTCATGGGACCCAGCAGAACTATCAGATTTATTCTAGTCTGCCACTAAATCATGTGACTAAGGCATTTCCCTCTGCTTCCTCATCTGTTAAACAGCTAACAATCCCAATTCGGGTGCCTCAGAGATGCTCCGAGATGCAGAGGAGACTTTTCCTATCGATGCGAACGCTCGATTCGTGCCAAGGCCGAGAGCCGGTTTGCCGCTTTCTATAAATCACAATACCCTGCATAAGACATAATCATACAAGATCAGCCTCAAAGCCAGGCTGCTTCACAATTCTGCTTTTTCCTCTAAAGTACTCTGGGGGGGTGGGAAGAAAAATAAAACCAACCTGCCAAACAGCAATACAGGTACAGTCACGACCAAGCAGCTTCTCCAACCCAAGTACTAACTTGAAAAGGAAGCAGTTTATTGTCTATGGCAGGGGAGGTGTTGCTGTGATGACAGGTTGCAGGTATTCACCACTAAGTTCACAATTCACAACTTAACTCTCAACCTACGCAGCCCCACGAGGCAGAGCAAAGGGAAAAGCCCAGGAAGTTTTCTGTCCGGCTTCACCGCGGATCTGGAGCACGCAGCTGAGAGCTGCCACAGCATCTGCGTCCCGAGGAGAACTCCATCTTCCTTTTCCTTTTTTATAGCGATAGAAAACGTTTTCAAAACCAATTATCCAGCAAAGAAACCGGTTTACAACAAATTAGGAGATAAGCTTAAAATCTGTCTGCGCTCCCGTGGGTTTTCCAGAGCCTGAATGGAGATGACAGGCGAGCTCTGGCATGCCAGTGGGAGCAGGCAGAGGACTTAGAAGATCACGAGTTAGACACATAGGAAATTCTCTTTATTGCCAGCATCTGACTAGGAAGGAAAAATAAATAAATCCCATAAAACCCCCCAAAAACTTGCAATCTGTTGTGGTTAGACTCAAAAGACACGCGCATCTTCACTCTGTGCTTTATACAAAGCTTCACTTTGTTGGAAACTCCCGAGTCCTGGAGCAGGAGAAGAGCACAAGGCTTGCTCTGTCACAAGGTGGAAGACAGAAGGACGTTGTTCCAGACACAGGAAGAGAGGATTAAGCTTCTCTGGTTATGTCCCCCTCATGGGGTCTTTTGTTCAGGACATTTTCCTCCAGGTTTCCTTTTGCCACATCTAGGAACTGGGGAATGAGATGGGCATTTTGAGTGCGTATTTTGGAGGAGATATTCCTCACGTGTAAGGCCCATTTCCGCAGAACACCTTCTCTCTGACCAGAGGCTTTTCCTGTCTCATATTGATATTGGTTTCAAACCCCAGATGAGCCAGGCCAAATAGGGAGAGGGAGATGAGTCCCCTAGAAGAAGGGGCACCAGTGAATGAAGGGTCAGAAAGTCAGAGCAGAACAGGTTCCTGGGGGTGCTGGGAGAGCTGAGGCTCCAGAGAGGACAGTTGACCTTAATTCTGCCATGAGTAATGGATCTGCAGAGCTTCCAGCTACAGCATGTGATCCATTTAACTTCTTAGCACAGGAAAAAGCCTGACTGGACTGTATCACACAAATGCAGGGCTTGGAAGGGACCTCAACAGCTATGCAGACAACTGAGCTCGTGCTCCACCTCTTGCATGGCACCAAGCCCTACCAAAATTGCACTTATCCTTCTCCACATCACTTTGTTCCTGAGCCACATTGTCATCGTTAAGTGAAAGTTCTTTCTCTCCTTGCAGCTTTCCACATTCCCTGCCTGGTTCTGAGCAGCTTCAACTTCATCTGACGTTCCTGACATCACCCCTGTTGGGACCTGCAGCTCCATCCCCTTGGGGAGCTCTGGCACGGGGAGTCTGAGCGGCATCCAAGCTTGTGACAGGCAGAGCCTTTTGCGAAGAACAGCTGAAGCAAAAACGGCTGATTCCGTCATGTAAAAAAGAAACTGGTTTGGTGGTTTATTTTTATTTTAATTCCTAACTGCTTCCTTCCAAAAATAAAAAGGCAAATAAATGGTCAGAGTTCAGATTCTCCGCTGCCTTTCGCAAAGCCCTGACTAAGGGTTGGCAAGCTCACAGCCAGACTCTGAAATGGATGAATTTCCCCTCCCTGCTCTTTTAAAAAGCATAACATCTTGGCTCACCCTAACACCTCTTTAATCTCTTTTCAACATTCCTACCTTCTCCTGACCAAGTCGGACGCAATTGCTGCTGCACAGTCTATGTTGTTTTTTAAGACTAACCAGTCCTCGTGCATTTTATTATTCAACATCATCTCTCTGATCCTGCGCTATGGAAGCAGAGTCACCTTGGAATGCCCATCAATCTCACCACATAAACTAGCCTGAAATAACTTTTGTTTCTTATTACTAATTTGTTTTACAGCCTATCAGCTTATCCTGCCACGTATAAAGTCTGGATAGTTATCTGTTAAAAAAAAAAAACCAAAACAACAAACCTGACAGCAGAAGACCCAAGGTCCGAGCTGTAGCTCCTACCACTGGAAGCAAGGGCTGAGAGAGGGGTAAGGAGGCAGCTCTTGCCATCATTTCTACATTTAGAGTGCTCCAAAATAATAACAGTAATAGTAATAATGATAATAGCAATAATGATAATAATTTGAACTATCATGTCCCATACTCCAGCAGAAAGAGATCGATTCCATGTGAAATCATGAAAAACCAGAGCTATTTATGAAACTGTAACTCTGCCTTCCTGTAGCTTCACACAATTACTGGTTTCTCTGTCACAGCGACCATTTAGGAGCCCAACTTGCTCCAACTGGCACAGGGAATGCCAATCGCTTTTCCCCGATGCTTTCGTTTGGAGGCTTTGCTTTGAACCTGCAGTGCAAGCGTCACAGCGTTGTATTCCACTTTAGCCCCCTCTCGACCCCAAGCAACTCTTTATCAGCTTCACTGGAGGATCTTCTGCTCCATACTGGTCAAGGAAATCCAAATCACGTTCTCACGCAGTCTGTCACCCAATAAATCATACGGGGTTGTACGGTGAAGAGGATTATTAAGGCAGAAACCAGAAATCAAGCAGTTTCTTGGTCATCTCTCTACGTCTACTGCAAAATGAACCCCAGGGGTAAAGAGGTTCCCCTTCAAGTGTCTTCAGGCAACAAAACCTACCTGGGAGTCTGTTTGGTAAGATGAAATCGGAGGGCTCAAATCAAGCATTCCAGCTACCAAAGAATCAGGGTAAAAAACCCACAACTTCTACCAAAAGAGGGTTTGCTGTATTCTACTCATTAGATTGAATCAAACTGCAGCCTCCTGGAAATGAGAGGGAAAGAGTTATTCACACTCTACATTTTTCTCCAGTTTTTGCGGTTTACCAGTCACATTTTTCTGCCTAACACTTCACTCCTCTGCTCTTCTGCTCAGGGGCAGAGCCTTGCAAACAATAAAATGGTTTAAATCGTTACAGAGAGTTTAATTTGAAATAAAACCGTAAAATTTCAATGGGAATTCACACTGGGCCACTAGGAAAGGCGGTATAACTGTACTTGAATAGGGGTGGAGTCCCCGTGATCCCTGGAGGGCTTTCCAAGCCCTGGAGATGTGGTTGCTGAGGGACAGGGGTCAGTGGTGCCCTGGCAGTGCTGGGAGGAACGGTTGGACTCTGTGAGCTGAACGGGCTCTGCCAAACAAAGCCATAAGAAGCCATGGCAGACAACCTTAATTTCGGTGAGACGCTGCCCTTCCCCGATGGCCAGGGATTACCGAGGGTAAAACTCTCCAAGCTTGGACACGAGAGCAGCAGGGGCTGTTTAAGCCAACAGTCAGAATCAGTCAGCGGGGGAACATCCCCCTGCTTAGCAGGGCAGCACCGGTGTGGGTGCTTCTGAGGCATCTTTTGCTTGAGTTTTGCAGAGGAGCCTGCAGGAAGGCACAGAACAGGCATGAGGATTGTATTAATAACTAGGCTTGTCTTAACAGTGGAGCAAGAAAGGGAATAGGAGGGAGAGAGTGTAACTGGATCCCAGCTGAGGAAGGAAAAACACGGTTCTGCTCGGCATGTAGAGAGGAAAGAAAGCCAGAAAACCTTGTCAGAGTTGACCACACTTGCTTTCCACAGCTGAGGTTTCCAGCCACCCTTTTTACTACAAAAGAAACAAAATAAATAGAAGGAAAGTCGAGGATTTGGGCGAGTTCTGTGGGTGTGGGAGCAGGACACGTATGACACAGGCTGGTATCCCAGCAAGACTGTGAATCACACGGTAATCAAGGGAGAAGCTCCTGCCCAAACAATACACACAGTGTTGGACTCCAGGTCTTGTAGGCAACAGAGCTGAGCTCACAGACTGAGAGCTAGAAAAAGCCCACAGTGCTGACAAAAGGGAAGCCCCTACGAGACACACAGAGGAGAGCTGAGAAAAAAAAAAAAAAAAAATCAAAGAAATCCTGGGCCCTTGTAACAGTCACAGTTTGTTTATCTCCAAGAAAAGAACTGCCTCAAATGTACAGAGAAAACTCCAGCTCCTACTTCACGATCTCCCTGCTGGAAACTTGCCCCTGAACTTTGCAATGAATGAAATAAAAAAGCTTTCAAGATCTTCTCAGATACGTTGGAAGGGCACTGAACTGTCAGTCACTGCATTAAGCAAAACCCCAAACAACCTAACTAAAAGTAGCTATTTTTCACCCAAACAAACCAAAAAGAAGTCCCTGGAGAAGACAGGACTGAGCATTTACCTCGGTATTGTCTGTGGAAAAGTCGCCTTCAGAGCAGGACTTCAGCTCCCTGCAAGAGCAGCTTTTTCTGTCAGCCCAACTGACTCAGCTCTTTGCTCTTCTTTGGAAGCTTGAGCCATTTCCACCCTGTTCAGCGCGGTTCATCCCTTCAGCTGAAACCTGGACAAGCCACGCTCGTGCAGCCTGCGGCACTCAGAGCTTCCACAGTGGGCATTCAGAGAACCGAGCCACATCACTTGTGCCATTTGGCATTTACGGGGCAGCTTCAGCCCAAAGTATTTGCTGTTTTCAGCCTTTATCCTGCCTAATCCCTTCAGCAGCAGCAAAAGGTGTTCTCCCTCCCAAATTCTCTACGTCTTTCAATCACTAAAGGCTGAAATCAGCTTGTGATCAGTATACGAAACGTCGTTCGAAGCCAGGAGACCCTTCTTTCTTTCAGAAGGCTAAAATCCAATTTTAGGACTTTTTAACATTCTGAAAAGTAACAGTAACAGAAAAAAAGCAGCACAAACTCCAAGCCAAGCAGAAGATGCCGAGCTGACTTGGAATCTCTCTCTGACTGAGCGCTGGACAATTGGTGCCGTGTAGACAAAGGAAGACAAAGGCCTGGATGTCACCGCAAAACAATCCCACAAACTTGGAGAAAAGAAGCAACACTGAACCGAACGCGAGGAATACGTCAGCTTAAACAGTAAATGCCAGAGCAGAGGATTAAAATAAATCCCAGCTGAAGCACATCTAGTGAAAACCACAAGCGTAATCAAAAGCAGACAGAAAAACCCAACGTAGCTGGGTCACTAGCTACGAGTTTTCACTGATAATGTTTCCAGTAAGTCCCAGAAAATAAATCTCCTTGTGGAACCTATAAGAACAGCCCTGCTGAACTACAAGAGCGTTTACACGCACAGACGCACGAGGCTGAGAAGCGGGGTTTAGGAAACGGCCTAGTCTACGATTCCTACAACGCAGCTAACGCTGGCTTTCAGTTTTCTCTGAAACAACATCTGTAGGCACCGAGGGGAGGCAGAGAGGAAATATGCTCCTTAAAAACACGCTCCACTGCTTTTTACAGGCAAACCCCCGTACACGCTCGAGCACTGCTAGCTAGAAGGCCAGCGTGATCAGCAGCCCCCCTGGGGCCTCAGGTTCTCGTCTCTCAACGTTCGAAAGTCCCCGGGGGAGACCCACAGGAAAGGCCCCGGCCAGAAGCAACGAAAAGCAACCAACCCCCCCCGAATTGCCGCGGCCTTTGCCTCCGAGAAGCTGCGGCCCAAGCTGGGGTTGGATTCGTGGTACTGACCACGCTTCATCGGCGTGGCAAGGGATGCGCCCCTGCCAGGGGCACCGGCGGGGAAAAGGCAGCTCCAGTTTCCGCAGACAACGCTGAGCTGAGCTCTTCTGCCAGACTAAGAAGCTGTAATTCCACCTCTCTGTACCCACGGCCCCTCTTCTCCTCTCCTTAGGCCATCTCCAGCCACCTTTCTTACTTATTTCTTCTTCCAGGGTTGTCAGAGCTCACCTCAGACCGAATGCTTTCTTCGGACAGAAAATGCCGTGCCTTGATAAACAGAAGCAGTGTCCGGAGGTGGGCTTTGGACTTGTTGGAAAGCTGATGATGGGCTGGCTGCTCCTGCAGGTGCTGGGAGGAGAAGACTAAGGCAGGTAACTAAGGAATAAAGTCCTGTTTCTCCTCTTCCTCACCCCGGGATGCTGCAACGTCGCTAACGCAACTTAGGGACCAACACCAGTACAAGCAGAAGGAGACCAGGACTCAGACCCTGTTCTGGAGGATGAAAGGCTTTGTGAAAGAGCCCAGGCAATAGCTGAGCTATGCAGTGCACCCCATTATCTGCTTATTAAAGCTCTAGCAGCCTCCAGATCTTTTACCTTAAAGAAACCACAGTAATAATGGGTGATGCAGGTTGGGAATTGTCACCAGCCAGGCAAAAGAAGGATGAGTTAAGCTTGTGCTTTGCTTTCCTCTCAAAACTGGGAGAATCCTCCTTTTTCCACAGTTACACAGGGAAACAGAAGCACACAGGCTTAGGCATTACCAGTGCCACATTCCTCCCCCAGGTACTATCAGGTTCCTACATCAGACCTGCTTTTGATGGCCTATAGCCATTTCTGCCTCACGCATCACAACTTGGGAAAACTTTGGCAAAACCAAGCAAGTTTCTCAGTAAACCATGTGCTCATCTTGAAGAGACCGAGAGTCTGGGTTGTATTCGTAGGAGGAAATGGTGAGAGGCTTGCAAAGCCAGCCTTGCATAACCTCACCGACATCAAAGGCTTGCCAGGGTTTGAAATCAGATCAAAATTTGACTATGCAGCATTGGCACTAGAAATCATCAA
The DNA here is from genome assembly GCA_024582635.1 of Todiramphus saurophagus. NCBI lineage: Eukaryota > Metazoa > Chordata > Aves > Coraciiformes > Alcedinidae > Todiramphus > Todiramphus saurophagus. The sequence goes on from JANIMW010023894.1 coordinate 77,702, forward strand.
AACTCAGCCTCAGAAGCAATTCCTGATTCGGGCTCAAGTTTTTATTGAGAATTTTTCTTTCCTATGCCTGCGTCTTCAGTTTTGGATAAAGCAGAGCAGTTTAAGATTATTCATATTTAGTAAATCAATTTAGAGGTCTTCTAAAGCGACTGCTTAAATTGTCTGAGCCCATGCAGAGAACACCAGAATATTAAGCATCTGACGTGTTCAGTGAAGCATTTTTTATAGAGAATTAAGAATAGATAAGAAGCGTATGAGGAAAGAGGATAAAGTATAATCACCAGAGGTGGGGGGAAAACCCAACCTATTCCTCACAAGGTTTTTTTGAGAGGCAAATAACTGATCCAACTGAACACACAAATACCTGCTCGCTGCATTACATTTGGCACCATGAATAAAACATACACCTCCCTTCTGTTCTGAAAAGGAAACTCTCATTTGAGCTTTCATGGCTACCGTGCAGCTGGAGAGTCCCAGGATTAAATGACATCCTTAGGTTACAACGGGAAAACAGGCACAGCTTTGTACTTTGGAAGTGGAATGGTTTTGCATTTTAGCTGCTGTCCCAATTCAGAAGCACGGAGGGCATCGAGGAGACGTTCGCTGTCCATGAAGGGAGAAGTCCTAGCAAAGAGAGGCCACATTTGTGAGACCTGACCTAATCCAAACCTCACGAGAGCTCCAACTTCACAGTTGAGGGCCAAAGCTTCCCATAACAAGGTCCATCGCTCGCTGCTCGCGTGCAACAACGACACCGTATCAGCAGATGGCATCTCACCGCATGCATGGGAATCTGGCAGCTGAGAAGAACATCCAGTGCCAGGAGGAGCAAGAGCTTTGCCCCCCGTTTTGCCCCAAGTCGATCGTGTGGATGTAGCCCTATCTCCCCACCATCACTCCAGTCACAGGGTGGGTGCCACATCCACAGCACTCACTTCATGAGCCAGCAGTGTGCTCAGGTGGCCAAGAAGGCCAGTGGCATCCTGGCCTGGGTCAGCAATAGTGTGGCCAGCAGGAGCAGGGGGGGGATCACTCCTCTGGACTCAGCTTTGGGGAGGCTGCACCTCAAATGCTGTGTCCAGTTTTGGGCCACTCTCTACGAGAAGAGCATTGAGGTGCTGAAGAGGGTATGGAGGCTACCAAGCCAGTAAAAGGTTTGGAGCCTGTCTCTCATAAGGAGAGGCTGAAGGATCTGGGGCTGTTTGGCCTTGAGAAAAGAAGGCTGAGGGGAGTGCCCTCTATATCTACCTGAAGGGAAGTTGTAGCAAGGCAGGAGCTGGTCTGTTCTCCCTGGGGACAAGGGACAGAACAAGAGGAGATGGCCTGGAGTTGACCCAGGGAGGTTCAGGCTGGATCTCAGGAAGCCTTTCTTTCCAGAAAGGGTTGTCAGGCATTGGAATGGGCTGCCCCGGGAGCTGGGGGAGTCCCCAGCCCTGGAGGGGTTTCAGAGCCAGGCAGATGTTGTGCTGAGGGACAGGGTTTGGTGGCTTTGCTAGGGCTGAGAATAAGGTTGGACTGGATGATCCTGAAGGTCTCTTCCAGCCAAAACTATTCTATGATCCTATCAATGATTCTATGATTCTTTCTGACTCTAAGAACCCGCCGGCCAGGCTGGGGTGTGCACTGAAAAGAAATCCACAGCACGTGCGTGAATCACAGAATCAGAGAACTGGAGAATGGCAGAGGTTGGGAGGGACCTCTGGAGATCATCGAGTCCAATCCCCCTGCCAGAGCAGGGTCACCCAGGGCAGCCCACACGGGAACAGATCCAGGGGGGGCTGGAAAGTCTCTAGAGAAGGTAAAGACATATTATTGTGAAGCAGAGTAGAAGTGACCAATACCCATAGGATTAAAAGCAGAGTTTAGTTGGGATCACTTTCTGCACAAACAGGAGTTGATAGAAATGCCTCTGTTCTTAGTCACTCAGGGAAGAGAAATTTACTCAGACGGAACAGATCTATGACCAGCAACAAGGATTAATTACCACACCATTAATTAATGAAAAAGTCGAGATGAAATGATAAACCAACGGAAAGATTCAAAAAACAAACCAAAACCAACCCAAGGACCTGAAGTGTGACACAGATCCGTAGTAAACAGATCTGTTTCTTACCTTGACCACCCAGAGAGCGTTACTCTGTTTCCCTCTCTGCCATATAAAATTATAATGAATTATAGAGTAGAGCTTTGGACACCTGAGATCGATTTGCTCTCGGCGATACTCTTACAAGGCCAGGCTCTGAGAGAGGAGAGATCTTTGCAGATACCTGATACCTTCTCAGCATCTGTTTCCTTGGCACAGCATCTGCTGAACGGGGCAACCACCTCACGCTGCAGGAAAAAAAACCCCAACAACAAACCCAACAAACAGGAGGGGGTGGATTTCATTTCAAAATATGCACCCGATAGCTGATCACATCCATTTTACGGCTAACTACAGAGGCACGAGGAGCTCACTGTCTCGTGACAAACCGTTTGACCGTGGTCTACATTTAGTGTGAGCTCCGTTTTTGGGCTGCAAAGTCCTGGAGCGCGTGGGACGAACGCAAGCGGACAGCTCGGCACGTCACGGGCCCTTTCTGCAGACAATACGATGACTTCCACCTCAGAGAGTCCCAGAAAGGAATCATAAAAGGGTTGTGAGATTCAATCAGCCCAAATTGATAATGAACTCCAGGTTTGTTTTGAGCTGAGCTCACTCTTAAATGGTGTCCCTCGCACTCAGTGACTCAGGGGATTGGTTTGGACGCAGGAATGTTTTGCATTGCTACGTTCTGGATTTCATTATTCCCCTCTGGGCAAGTGGATGCCTTTGAGAGCTTGAAACTTCGTTTGTAGAAATCCTGCTATAGCTGGAAAAGCAGGAATCAAACCAACCAGGACAGATAACGCGTTGATGCCTCTGAGTCAGGATTGAAATTCCTGTCCCACTCCAGCATTTACCAAGTCTGGAAGGGGCTCGGGGGTGGGGGGAAGGAAGACAAGAAGCTTTCCTTAAAGTCCCAGCAGCACACAACCACATGCGTGGGACGAGAAACAGCCCTGGACTCTGCTTTTCAGGCACTTTTCTTCTGCATGAAGCAGCTCATTGTATAATACTTTTCCATTCCTGTGCCTGGTTTACTCTTTCTCACCTTCCTACCAGCTGCTGGCTGTAACTGCTGCTATCTCATCAGTTAAGGAGAGGTGAGTCTTTTTCCTTTTGGCAGGAGACTTGTTGCTGCAAGTCTTGATATATTTCATGTTCTTTTTACTCGGTTCGTTTACTAACACACGATAATTAGCTTCCAGAAACAACCGGCATAGCTCAAAGGACTTGCTCACTGCGATTTGTAACCGAAGTTTCAAGTCTGAGGGAACAGAAAGAAGAAAAAAAAAAAAGAAAATAAAAATCAGAGAAGAGCATGCGTTCAAGAAGAGACCTGAAGCAAAGCCTCGGCCCAGTGTTGACACCCAGGTGATAACAAAGGAACGTGCAGAAGGAGAAGGGTGAAAATCTGCACTACAAGTGGACCTCCAAGGTGATTGCAATTACATGGAAGATGTGCTTCTGCTCCTCACAGCCCTTCTTCCTCTTGGCTCGCTCCCAGCAACAGTCCAAGAGGTTTTATGGGCAACTCAAAGAGGAGACCAAAAATTAATGGAGGTACTGACCGTGCACATACCATACATTAATTTGATTTACAAGCTGTCTGTTAGTGCTTTCCTTTCTACAGCTAACTGCCTTCCCAAGAAGCACTCGGGAGACGGCAATTAAATCACAGCAGCCTTAAGGACGTAAATAGATGTTTGTCTGTCATATTTAAAATAGGGGGGAAAAAGGTGCTTATTTGAAGAGGGGTGGAGACAGAATATTCTCAAGTGTTCAAAGGCAGAGGTGGGGAAATGAAGTGATGAGATGGCCCCCAGGCCGTGGTTTGTACAGTAAAAGGCCGAAGCACTAAAGCAAACCCACAGCAAACCGATAGCTGACTGGGACCACCATCAAGGCAGGGTCAATGGAGAGATTTCATACAGTCCAAGTGAGAACAGCCCCTGTCTGGGTAGAGCTGGGAAGTGCTGCTGGTGGATGCAGGCGAGTTTGACTTTGCAGACAAAAGTTAAGATGATACTGGGGTTCAAAGAACAAATTAAGAAGCAAGAGAACTCGGTCTCCATCGTCTCAGACAGTTTCATCTCCCACTCAATCACTACTTGTTGAACTTTCAAAACTCCTGCCATGGAGCATCGCACTGAGAACAGTAAACGGCCGCTGTGAAGCAAGAAATTCAAGATCCAGCTTTGTCTGGCTCTTCGTGTTTTCATTTGTGAAGCAGAGGCAATAAACATCTCGTTACATCAAAGCGATGAAGCACTTTGAGATCCTCATCAAGAAAACACTGGGTAAACGACAGTTAGGATCTCCTGTGCGATCACCAGAGGAGCAGCTCGAGCTGCTCTCTTGGATTTACAGCTCCTTTACAGATCCTTCGTTCTAGTTTTTGTGCTACAACTGAAGTAGCTGATGACTAACTTACCGAATGCAGAAATGCTACTCTACTCCTTGGAGTAGTTCTTCCTGCATCTCTTTCCCCACCCCCAGACATGTGTTAGTAGTTAGAAGCAGCTTGTCGAAGCTCAAGGTTGGGGGGGGAGGTGGGAGGGGAGAGGGGAAAAAAAAAAAATAGCCATGTTCAGAACACAACAGAACACCTAAAAACAAGCCCCTTGTCTCCATCTACACGCACTTGTTGCCTCTTAAAAGGGTTTTAGTTAATGGCAAGGAACATCTAACCAAATGGAGCAGTAAATAAGTGAAATGGCTCCTTTTATATAGAACTGTGATTGAGTAAAAATAATGGTTCAATAATGAAAGAATTCACATTTGTGTAATTTACACTCACTGTGCATCAGCACAGATCAGGAAGAGTTCTCTCTTAGCTTTAATGATCATACAATCACAGGATGGTTTGGGTTGGCAGAGCCTTTGCAGCTCATGGAGTCCAAGCGTTGCCCCAGCACTGCCAGGGCACCACTGACCCCTGTCCCTCAGCACCACAGCTCCACGGGGGGCTTGGAGACCCCTCCAGGGATGACGGGGACTCCACTCCTGCCCTGGGCAGCCTGGGACAGCCCTGGACAACCCTTGCAGGGAAGGAATTCTTCCTAACATCCTACCTAAACTTCCCTTGGTGCAACTTGAGGCCAATAACAGTCGTTGGGCATTTTTATAATGATGACAACAGCAGCACAGTAACTACTGTAGTTCATCCTGCCTTTGCTGATGGGGTGGGAGCCTCATGAGAAAGCTAAGCCCTGTACCCAAAGTGGTGTGGTCCTCCCCAGCAGAAGTTCTGAGGAGGAGCAGGGGACAACACCCAGGACTAGGAAATGGGAAGGAAGAATGGCAAACCTGCTCCTAGGAATCCCTGCACGACAAGAAAAATGTTACCCTGCCTTCTGATTTCCCTTATGCCAGAGACCTGAAGAGAGCAGAAGGTAAAGAGGTAGAAGAAAAAGCCACTGACCTCGCTGGGCCGAGGCCAAGAAGGTACAGCAACCAGGAGCTAAATGAGAAGAAAGCTTGGCTGGTGGTGAACATGGGAATACCACGTGCAAAGTGCCAATTCCAGTCGTCATCACCGCGATGACAAAAAAAAAAAACAACCCCAAACCCACCCCAGTGCTCACGAACATGAAACCCCAGCCAGCCAGGTACTGTTAGAGGTGTCACTTCAGAGCTTTAAGATGATGGGAACCACAGGAACAGCCACCAAACCGGTGCCTACTGTCCGACGGGTCCGTATCTCAGTCACTTCCTCAGAAGCACGTCTGGTCTGCGACCGCCCAGAGACTCTGGCAGCCTGCCCAAAGAGCACTTATTCAGCCAATTCAATTAACGTTATCATTAAGTCACAATATATCTAACGAGTGGGACAGCCCAGTTAGTACTTGTTATCGCGGTGTTTCTCTTTGGAGCAGTGTTGGTGATGGGATGCAGAGAGCGGGTTCTGATGTGCCGGCGGCAGGGAGTGGAAAAGGAAAGCTAAAGCAGCCTGGACAAATCAGCTACTCTGTTCTGACCCCCCAGAACTGGGTCTGGGAATAGAATCGTCACCTTGGTTTTAATCTGCAGAGGGTCTACACCAGTATTTCCCTTGGTAAGCAGGAAGCCTGATGGGAAGCATTCAACAAGCCCCAAAATAATCAGTTAATTAAGCAGAACAGGATTCTAGAAGTTTTTATATGGCAGGGGTTTGTTTTTTCTTTTTCATGTGTATTTTAAAGGAGTGGAGCGCTCAACTCCAGATCCCATCCTCTTTCACAGTTAGTTCATGGTTCGGCAGCACATATCCTGACAAAAATCCTGCCTGTTCACATATCACAGTTACCCAGCATAGGAACACCAGGAGATTCTCTTAGTTGCAGCAACGGTGACAATTTCACTGTTTTCATTCCACCAGGATTGTTTTATAAAACCCAGCTGATCTCGAAGCTATCACCCCAAAACAGAAGCACCTTCAAAAAAGATGGCAGGAAAAGGTTCAAGTTCCAACCCTGCACCTCTCTGGATTTTAGCTCCCCTTGCAGACCCTCCACCTGAGACGCCCGAAAGCTCCACGCGCTGTTGTAAATACGATGCGCTGCTAAACATAAATCACAGACCCAGGTGTTAAGAGTTGTTCTGCTCTGGCTGAAACTTGGTACAGCAGAAAGCTGGAGGGAAACAATGGAATGCTGACAGGGGAAGAGAATGGAACTGGAGTTCCACTCGTGGAATGTCACTCTACTACAGGTTGGGAAAAATCCTGCTGGGTTTTAAAATATAAATAATCATCGAATCATAGAACAGTTTGAGTTGGAAGGGACCTTAAAGATCATAGTATCATTCAAGTTGGAAAAGACCCTTGGGATCATCAAGTCCAACTACTAAGCCTATTCTACAAAGTTCATCACTAAACCACGTCCCTCAAAACCACATCTAAACGACCCTTAAACACACCCGGGGCTGGTGACTCAACTCCCTCCCTAGGCAGCCTCTTCCAGTCTCTGACTACTCTGCCTGTGAACATTTTTTCCCTAATGTCCAGTCCTCTGTTGCAGCTTGAATCCATTCCCTCTTGTTCCATCCCTCATTACCTGTGAGAAGAGACCAGAACCAACCTCTCTACAATGTCCTTTCAGGTAGAGAGTGATGAGGTCTCCTCTTAGCCTCTTCTTCCTCGAACTACACAGTCCCAGCTCCTTCAATTGCTCTTCATGAGATTTATTCTCCAGGCCCTTCACCAGCTTAGTTGCCCTCCTCTGCACTCGCTCCAGCCCCTCAATATCTCTCTTGGATTGAGGTGCCCAAAACTGGACACAATACTGAAGGCATGGCCTTGAACACCTCATTCCAACCCCCCTGCCACAGGCAGGGACACCTCTCACTAGACCAGGTTGCTCAGAGTCTCATCCAGCCTGGTCTTAACACTTCCAGGGATGAGACATCCACAGCTTCTCTGAGGAACCCATTCCAGTGTCTCGCCACCCTCATGGTAAAGAGCTTCTTCCTAATGTCCAATCTCAATCTACCCTGCTCTTGTTGAAAACCATTGTCATATCACCACATAATAATACAGCTAAAATATATAACTAAAATCCAGCACGGGCAACGAAGCTTGGCAGAAGCATTCTTTATAAGACCTCATGTATGTTTATGATCATAGAGTTAAAAAGAATACAGGATTTTGTCTTTAAAGTCCCAGCTTCAGACTCTCTTCAGAAATCTAAATGCTCCGGCCTAAACGACTATCGTAGGCACTTCCCATGCGCTGTAATTAAGGCTTTGCAGCTATAATTTCTCACACGTGGTTTCGTATGTGCTGGTTTGTTTACAAAGGACATTTGACCCCGTTCTCTGATCAAACCCAATGCCTGGCAAGTTAAAAAAAACCATCATCGAGGTCGACTTCTTCTGTAACTAGAGCTCAGGGCTTGCCTCATCTAAACAAACTGCCCAGTCAGAGCGTTTCGATTTTAGGTCTCTGTCTTATTTAACAGGCAGAAACACTGATCCTTGCTGGTATTTTTGCCGATGCTGTTTTCTAGGGAAAACGCTCAGCAGCCTTGCAGAGACGCTTGCGATAATTCTAAACAAGTTTGCCAAATCCCTGGAAGCACAGTAATTGAAATAGCACCCCACTAAACGAGGGTTAACACACCCTACTGAGACTACCAGGATCAAGCTGCCTGCAGGGAACTCCGGGACACCACAGCTATCCTTCCTCAACTACTTGGCTCAGATCTGGTGTGTGCTGCAAGCACAGCAACATCTGGAATCCGAGAGAAACAAAAGTAGTTAAGAAAGGGAAAAGATGTTCGTAATTAACTGGGAAGTTGAACTAATTTTCCTTGAGTTTTCCTCCTGAAGTTTTCTCTGCAGTTTCTGAACCTTCCAGTAGTTGTTCTTACAATTACAGACCAAGCTTGGGATGGCGTTTGTGCGTTTGCGGATGGACAAGGTGTGCGCGACTGCAGCCCGTGCGTGCTTGGAGGATGAGGATGAGTCAGGAGGAGCTGTTTGCCACTGTCCTCCGACTTCTGAGCCTGGCTGGATCCAGACTGCTCTACAGATTTCCTAAAAGATAGGGAAGGCTTTTTGGTGTTTCTACAGCATGCATCCCCAATTTGAGCTCCGGGGCACTGCTGCTCTGTCGATAACGGTAGCCAAGTCTCTCAGATTACAGTCGTTTAAACAGACAAGACTCACAAGGTTTCATCTTTATCTCAGTTCAGGACTTCTTGCTCATCCAGGAGACTTTGGTGTTTCAAACAGCAGGGCTTTCAGCACTTCCCTGCAAGTCTGCTTGACAGAGCAACGGACCCACTGCCAAGAAATTCTTCTCCCTTGGTATTCAACTTCAAGTTCCTTTTCGCTTCCTCTTTTCTCTGCCAATTACCTCTCTGGAGCACGCTAAGCAAATCCTTCAGCATTTCCATCTTTAAAATAATACGGCATAATTAACTCCAGGGGACCAGCTTTCACCAAACTACACATATTTATCTCTTTTAATCTTGCGTTATTAATTTAACCCTCCAGCCAGTCCCCGAGTTGTTTGGGTTGCTCTCCTCTGAGCTCACGCCAATTTGTTAGCTATTTTCTGGCGACTGGAATAAAGCTGAGAGCCATGTGGTAGGCGTGGTCTTTTTGGAGCCGCAGAAGAAAAATCTCTATAGTTCAAGTCCATTCTGAACCACGAAGAACGACGGCACATTAAAACACCCCGTAAATGGAAACCAGTTCCCACACCATCTCTCTGAGGAGGTGAAGTCAGCGTCTGACCCGTCGTACAGACTGGAAACAGAAAGTGTTACCTGTGGCCATGAGGGGAAGGCCTGCGCGAGACTAAGGCCTGCGCGAGACTAAGGCCTGCGCGAGACTAAGGCCTGCGCGAGACTAAGGCCTGCAATTCAGTGTTTTCTCCGTATTCTTGAGTTTAGACCATTTCTGTTGCTCTATAAAACAAACCAAAAGTGCTCCAGAGAGAAAATTACTGTCCTTTAATCCTGGCCCTAGCACTCCGCTCTTATATCATCTATCATGTTGGCTCTGCTACCGAGGACCGTTTTGCTTCCCAGGACTCAGATGCTGTTACCATCCTCGACTTCCCTCCCTCATTCGCATCCATACATCTGAACTTGTAGGCTGAATCTACAAGCCTCTGGAGCCCCATCGACTTGAAGCAACTGTCAAAACAGAGCAGATCAAAGCCTAAGACCGAGGACACACGACATCTGAAAAGCCCCAGCACGAGCGAAAAAACGCTTCTCGAAATCTAGAAGTCAGAGGTGTAGATTTGTAAAGAGAAAGGAACACAAAGCAGCTCGGCACAAGATCCTTCTGTTTGGGTAAAAACTCGGTAACATTCTGAAGTGTTGGCACCACTCAACTCGTGCTTCATATGTTTCAGCAGCTCTGTGTTGTTGTTGGTCTTGACAGCCTAAGCAATGCCAAGTCCTTAGGGAGTGCTGAGATGGAACTGGTGCATGCCTGGCTGGAGAAGGAGCAGCTGTAGAGAGAGACCATATACTAAAGAGAACATATTTCAGCTTGATTTTTATTTTTGATGTTTTAAAGCCATTTCTACACTTTCCACACTGTTTGCTTCCTTTGCGCTCTGAGAACAGCTTTTTTTGTGCCCCTTTCCCATGCCACTATTCCTGTCATCTCTCTCTTCCCAAAAAGTTCAAGAGAACTTTCTGAAAGTATCACAGTCCTTCTAGATTAGTGACAATTGCAGAGGATTCTGGATTAATACCTCTGATTTGCTAAGTAGATGATTGTATCTACATGCTTGATAACTAAATAGGATTTGAATAACACGGAGCAGTCCACGGAGCATAAGCGCTCTTCATCTAGCTCTTGCATGAGTTTCCAAAGAGCTGTGACAATGTCAACACCGATGCTGAACTAGACACAATTAAAATCAAACATTGGTCTCACTCAAGAGCTGGAAAAAAAAGAAAACAAACCAAACCTGAAAATGAAAAAAACTCTGGGATATTATTCTAGCAGTCAGGAAGTTTCAGGATTTTGCACTTTTAGACTACGCTCCATGGGTTTTAAAACTTCTCACTATCATAGGAGCTAAACCCAGCTTCTTTTGTAGTGAAAATTAAAGTTGCCATGTTAACTTTCTCATTATGGCAGCAATCACTTAAACCCAACCCAAACACAACTGTCAGACCACTATGTCACAAGAACAACAGCATGACATCATATAGTTTTCTGGCTTTGGAGCAGGTTGTAGAAGGTGTCCCATCTGTTTCTTCCCTCCTCAAGTCCCACATACTCTTCACAACTCTTCACCATTTTTATATCCCCTGTCTGTACTAATTTGTGCATTCACACAAGACAAATAATCCCAAAGCTTCCAAAGTCAGCACTTCTCCAGTCACACCCCCCTTCCAAAAGTTATCTGGTACCCTCAGAAGGTGGAGAGATGTCAAGCTATGGTGTCCAGCTCGTTTTGCAGTGACTATGGACGAAGCCTGTACACCTTCCATCGACTCTAAGTATGAAAAGCTAGAAGAAAAAATATAAATACCAAGAATCAGAGGAAGTGCTTGAGAGATCCTAGAAGAAAATACCTTCCGGAAAGGCGGAATCTCCTGATGACTTGGCCCTTCCAATCAAGGCAAAAATAAGACACTTGTAGAGCTGTGTAAATTAGGACAGAAGTGATAAATACTTCCAATTCTGTTTCTTAATAGGTAATTGTCACGTATGTATCTGGACAGGGAGGAACGTCATCTGAAAGGAGATTTCATTTATCCTGGAACCTAACCTTTCTCTCGGGAACCTCCTTCACAGAGCTGAACACAATACCTCTATTCACTGAGTGCTGCTTCCGTGAGCTGCTTTGCTTTCGGGGGGTCCATTCCCTGCTCAGCCCTTTCCTCCAGTTCCCCCTCCTCTTCCCTGTACTATCACACGGTCACTTTGTGAGCCGTGTTGCTTTCTCCCATTCTGTTATCCTTGCAATATAGATTGGATGTGCTTGGCGTACAGAACTGATGGCTGTTTAGATTAAAACCGTGTTGGAAGCTGGAGGAAAAACATACAAAGCCACGGCCGAGCATGACAGAAGAAAGCTCTCCCCAGTTTTGGAAGCTGCACTATGTCCCTACTGGGAATAACCAGTACTGTGTTTATTACCTTAACCAGAAACAGGGGAAATAGCTGAGGTTTCACTGGTCTTTCTGCTCCATACTGTAGAGAGAAGCCAGTGCTCGTTCCCTCCAGCTACGGAGGGTGAGCATTTCACACATCCCCTCATTTCTACTTAATGGTTCTTCCAGCCTTTTAAATAACTCTCTCCACTCTGGCAAGCACGTGATTTATGGAAGCACGGCAGAAACGAATGGATTACACAGCTAATGAATGAATCAAACCAACCCAAGAGGCTGGATCATACGATCAGCTGAATGGGACGGAGGATTTTTAAACGCCACTTCTACTACTTAGGTCTTTGCGCTTGGTTATGGTTCAAAGACCCAGAACCCAGACAGATACTGCATTGTTCAAAAAAAACCCCACAAAACACGGAATTTCCCAGGGTGGATCTGCCTTCCCCGACATCTTTCAGCAGCCTTGTCTCCATCTGAATTAGCTTTGATTGATGCGTTTACAAAACTTTGGACAGAACAACTTCAGGACTCTTATGTAGTGATGACACCTTGCATTTCTAACGGGATACTTCTCTTGGAAAACATCCAGGGCTGCGACATTTTATCTGCTTTAATTTTGCCTTTTTAGTAGTACCAGCAGTACTAGTAGTACTAGCTTTAATATTGCCTTTTTAGTAGTACTAGCAGCCTGATGGTCTGAGCTGGCTGTGTACAGAACGTACCCTAAGCGTGGTCTGGAATTGGTGGGATACCTGAAAACTCCAGGAAAAAAAAAGGCAGACTTTACCCTAAACTTGCATTCCAACAGCTATCTTTGAGAAAAGCTTTGCCTCTTTCAGCATCATTCCCTGTTAGGATCACGAACGTAAAAAAAAAGTAAAATAAATCTCCCTTCAGACCCAAGGAGTAGCCTTATATTACAGACAGGGAATAAAAGGTATTTCTGGGCTAAGACAATGCAGAAAGTTACTGAAAACCTGACTAACTTGGCTAAGATCTGCTGTGGCCCTGACAATTAATGCGCTAACTTCCTGGGACTCAGTTTACACAAGACGAGGCTCCAACACGAGCAGTTAATTTTACTAATTGTGCTGTTATTTGGGGATGCATCCCTTAGCTCTTCTGATCTGGCGTCTTAGGTGGAAGAAAACTTCTGACGTATGCATTTCCTCAGTACTTTGTTTTTTCCAGTAAGCCTTTCAGGGTTTTTTTTTTCCTACAGCTCTACACTTACATCATTTATAGACACATAAAGCCACTAATCGGGTTGGATTTGCAAAATCTTATCACGCATGTTTTGACTTTGTGTGATCAAAACCACAGATGGTCTCGATTCAGGTCTAACTTTCTTCAAATACAAATGGTGGTTTTCTCTCAGAGTGGTCGTTCAAATACAGCTTAATTTCTAACCTATTTCTAGACAATTCCTATGCTGGAGAATGGAAACAAGCCTGAAAACAGTCCAGTGTCATTGTATCACACCACAACAACGCAGTACAGACAAATCAAGTTAGTGTTCTCAACACCAGCATTTACTTATCGAGCTACGCATACAACTTCGGGCTTACTAGCAAATTGTTTTGAAAACATGGAAAAAAAAAGCTTTGTTTCTTTCCTGAAAGTTTCTTCAGCTTTTATATTAAACGCAGGCAAATTTAAAATGACAATTCATATTGGCATTAAAATCTAAATGGGAAACGGAAAATGGGTCTTTTCCAACCTGAGTGATTCTGTGATTCTGTTTTGAACTTCCAATTTTTAATCCTGCTTATCAGGCCTCTACTCTGAATTTGATGAATACCCATTTTTAGCTAAAATTAAGTTGCACTTTTGGGGAATGAACTATTTGATAAATACTGCCTACTGTTCCTCCATTTCCTCCCTTCTGCCAAAGAAAGGTCACCAGAGGGAATGAAGCTTTAGCTGAGAATTAGTTTAAAATAATTCTAATCTATCGGGCTCTTTCTCCATAGAGAGGAGAACAAATATTGCAGAGACAGAAGTTGGTTTATGCGCAGAATTTGAGAATATATTTTGTAGAGCAAGTGAAATTCCCAAGCAGGATGTTGTAGCACTTACTCAGCATCATCTTACAGGATTTCTTCCACCCACTCGTGCAGTTCCTCCACTTACTCCAACTGGATAACTCCTGCAGACCTCAAATCACTAAATTGGTGGCTTTTTTCCTTAGTGTACTAAGGCAGAGAACTCTCTTCGAGTGGTGCTGATCAGAAGAGAGAGGTCACCAAACAATTCCATACGTGATACAAGATCTGCTTAATTAGGCTTTTCCCATTCCGAGCTGAAGATCATCTCGGCGACTTTGCTGTAAAGACTGACCAAGCCCAGCCTTTTCACTGCAGAGACACTAAATTGTTTTTACTTAACAGGTCTTGTGAGATTCAGCAGTTTGATATCCATCATATTTACTAGGAGCTTCCAGCACCGAAATGACAAAAACTACTTCTGTTCTTGGAGACTGATCTAACTGATTGAACCCCGCTCGGCACTTTATGCCGTGTGGAAAACTAAGTGGCAAATACTATTTCTCCCTTTCTCTCCCCACAAAGCCTGACACTTCATTTCAGCCGAGCTTTTTATTGGCCCTCACATCTGGATTATATAAATTTTAAGCACAGTTTTCAATATCTGTGTTGCTTAAGGTTACAGTATTTGACAAATCCTATTCGCCAGGCTGTCAAATTAAATTAACACGGGCAACGGAGGGGGAACAAAAGAATAAAGAGGTGAAGGTTTAGTCCCTTGCATTCAGAAAGTGAGATAAAATTAACCCCTCTGAAGGGGAAGCACCAGCCCTGACAGACAAGCCTGCTGGTGTGGTAACAGGCAGCAGGACCAGAAGTTCTCTTGGCTGGCATCCCAGAGATTAACTGGCCTTTACCAGGCCATCGGGTTCTTATAAACAGAAGCCACACTTAACTGCTGAGAGCTTCCTGTCTGAAGCACTAATACTCTTTGTTGTACCAGCAACTGAAGTTTTAACCACAAATCGACAGCAAACACAAGAGGTAGGCTCCCATCTAACGCTTCACTCAAGGATTCTCACTTCCATCCAGTCAGAAACTTCCAAAAGATGCTGTGAACTCACCAGTGGGCCAGAAAGATTAACTGGTCCCACGTTTGTTTAGCTGATCGGGAGAATTCAGACTCGAGGGATGCTCTTCATATCCCTCCTTTGAAGATTCTTCCTATGTAGTCGCCCACACAGAAGCTTTTTTATCTTATTCTCCAGGGTGGCTTTTGTGCTGTCACCACACTCCAGCAGCCAGATGCTGTGGAAGACGCTTACCATCAACACACAGAGATGCACACAAAGCCCAGAGAAACAGGAACAACAGAAGTCAAAGTCAGGAGGTTTATCTGCATGAACCAGCTGTAATTCCTAACAGATGCCTAAAACCAGCAGAGTGCTGGTTAGACTTACAGGTGAGGCAAACTCACAACAATCCTGCGTGAGAACAGCTCTTGCAGGAAAAAACGTCTTGGATGACAGTCTGCATTTCTTCACTGGGAGGGTGGGGAGGCACTGGCACAGGGTACCCAGGGAAGCTGTCGATGCTCCAGCACTGGATGTGTTCAAGCCCAGGCTGGATGAGGCTCTGAGCAACCTGCTCTAGTGGGAGGTGTCCCTGCCCATGGCAGGGGGTTTGGAATGAGATGATCATTAAGGTCCCTTCCAATGCAAACCATTCTATGATCAAGATGGCATTTGAAGGTCTCTCCAGGGGCCCACAAGGAGAATGCTTTCTTCAGAATGACCTAGGGGACTCTGCGATCACTACTGCATCTCTCAAATGAACTCAGGAAACGAATGCAAATCCAGAATCTTCACTAGTGAGGCAGCCAGATCCCAGAGGTGAGCCCAAGTGGTCTCATCTTCACTCCCCTCCTCCCACAATTGCATTCTTGCCCACACTGCCTTCCTGCATCCCTCTCAGGTATTGATGGATGACTCCACACATTCTCTTTCCCTGGGTGAAACTCTGGGATTCTTGTTGAAAACCAGGACTACCACTCAGGTACGCTCCACGACCCCCACCCAAACAAAACCAAAGAGGCCATGACTGTCAGCAGAGGAGTTGCCGAGACATCCCTCTAACAGTGAACCTTAGCAGGAAAGCACGTCAACAAAAGGACCGTATGCATACATTACTCCATTTTTTTTGGTAAAAATCACCTCTGGGTGGCAAAGCAAAAGGACTGAGAGGCAGTAAAAAGAGCTGAGCAAATGTGCCAGCAGGACACAGTAAAGCAAGACATAGCTGTCGTGAGAGAAAGGATCACAAGGGAAGTCTGGGATCTTTTTTTGTCTGTATACCTATACGTACAGCTATATTTGGCACCGGACTGACAGTCTTGTTAAGCATTCTTATATGCAGTCATCGTGATGTCAAACTGGTACCAAGGCTCCCCAGAAGCCCTGAGAAGAGCTGGCACATCTCCCAGAGATCAAACGCCACTCTCAGCTGAGATCAGTTACAGCTACAGCCACTCCTTGGGTATTTCTCTAGGTTAACAACACTGCCGTGAACTGAAAGATGAATTATGTTTTATGACTTCTCAGCTCATCAAGTTTCTGCTTTCACAAATAAGCTCCCACACACCCACTCGGCCCAGACCTGTATATGAAATGATAATCTGTAGATTACACATTTATCTGTATATTACACAGAGTCGCCTGAAGCCTCCAGCAAACCAATACTCATTCAACCCCTTTAGATACCCATTTCCTCAATAAAAAGCCAACAAGGTTCAGCGAGGATGCTACTGGGCGTCCAGCTCAAACCTGAGCAGTGCCAGCTACGGCTGAAATGACAGAAGCACATCACTGCTGTCCCTGTACACCTACGGGAACAGGACAGCCCCCAGAACTTGTTTTATAATGGGCACGTTTCACATAAACACTTACCAAGGGGTTTTTTATTGGCAAAGGGCTGTACTAGGGAAGGGACAACAAAATAAAGCCGCAATAATCCAACACACCAGTATTTGCAAGGATCTGGAAAAGGAGCTAGGAAAAGGTAGAAGAGAAGGCAGCGAAGGAAGGGAGCCTGGAAGGAAGGAGAAGAGCATCTGAGCAAGTCTTCACACGGGTTTGGGGAAGGTGGCCGAGGATGGTTCAGATGAAGGTCACTCAGTTTGTGTAATGCAGAGGGTTTGGAATTGTGCTGAGAGGGAAGCCACTGAAAACTCCCAACTGGAAAAGTGGATTTAAAACGGAGGGGAAAGAGGGGAGAAGTCTCCTCTGTTTGGAGGAGAGGAAGCTTAGAAACCCGACAAACGTGATGTAAAGGGTCAGTGGCTGGCCTCTGTGCCAAGGACAGCCTTTTGGGCAGCGGTCAGAGTCATCTCTGCCTCCTTAGACTCCAAGCTGGAATTAACGCAGGCAACATTTTGAGACCAACATATCAGATCACATTTTTCTTTCCCAAAGGCAATATAAAGTTAAAAACTGACTTCAAAAAGAGGCAAGATCCCGATTATTTCCTTATCAGGAGTTTCTTATCTTTGCAAGAGGGAGCGGCTCTCCACCACCGATGAGGCATTTGGAGCTCAGCAGCTTCGAGCCCCTGCCTTGCACACATACTGTGCTTCAAGATGCTACAGCTTAAGTTCCTGGCTGGCAAGTTCTGCTTTATGCACCCCAGACCTGCCTAAATGCTCTCCCTTTGTGCCTCTTCTAATCACTGAGAACCTTCTGTGTCAAGAAGCATCACTCCAAACCTTCCAGAGTCCCGGAGACCTGGTAGACACAAGTAAGGACACCAAGCAGCAAGTCGTTCAGTTCTCTTAAAGGATTGCTTCTGTCCACGAACCTCAGCCAAGAGCAGAAACAGCTCACTCAGGAATAGAACAAAGCCCGTCAATCCCCCAGAGAAAACCAGCTGATCGATGGCTATCTGAAATCGTTGAGGATGTAAAAACTTCACGGTGGGGGAGGCAGATCACTCAAGCCAGATACCATCAGAAGTTACTCCTACGCTCCGGCACGATGGATAATGTTACACAAGGGTTCTTCGGAACGTTAATAAAGCTCAAGGTAACGAGCATTTCTCTGCTCAGAGCAGCAGTTCTTTTGGGGCATTACATTCACTTGGTAAAAGAGAATCTCCACCTCCATTAGAGCGAGAGCAATAGAAAATAAGAAAACTGACACGTGGCAACGCTCATACTTGTTTAGAAGGAGAGGTTTAAAAATGAGATCGTTTAATGGGTTATTTATTCTGGGGCAATTTATTTTTCCATTAAAATCAGCTTTATCACAGATCGCTTGGACAGAAAAATCAGCATTTCCCAAAGCAGTGGGAAAGAGCAGAAGAAGAGAAAGAATTATGATTATTCACCAAGGGACTAAACAACACAACTATGGAACGATAAGTTTTGGAATTTAGGATTGATAACAACCTCAACCCCTGGTCCTGAAAACTATTACATCCAAATTTGGAAAATGAAGGAAAAAAACCCCACCCAACCAAACAAAAACCAAACCACATACAAGAAACTCAACACCCAAACCCAAGACCAACCTGCACTGCCTACCCCTGAACCCTGAGCAGGGACACAAAGCAGGGCCACGTGTCGTAGCAGCTACTCCTCCTGGCACAGGCTCTTCCACACTGTTCTCAGTCCTGCTGTCACGGGATCATCCAAGGGAGGAGGCAAGATTCATTCTCGTGTGGCTACCGAGACCAAACGCTGCACATATGGCCAAGTACAGCAAATAAAAACCTGCTCCCATCGCCCTCGCTTTGGAATCAAAGGGTTTTTTCCAAACCTGCTTTTTGTGCTTTGCTCCAGAAAAAAAAAAAAAAAACCAACCAGGAAAACACACATCCTGCAGGAAAAAAAAAACCCCAAACCAACACAATCCTAAACCGTATTTGAGAGAGATCGAACCAAGAGAAGGAAGGTCAAAAATGCAAAGAAACAATAGCAAAATATTCCTGCTTTTGAAATGATCCTTCTACCAGCTCTTTACACCGCCCCGCGCAGATGTCACGAGAGCAAAGTACAACACCGTCAGGCACTGCACGTTTCTCCCAGCCATTTATTATTTAGACATCATTTCTCTTTTATGGCTTCCCTGGAAAGGTCAAGACAAATTTTCTCTCATCACCTCCAAGGCCCAGGTTGGTAATGAAACACCTACCCAACAAAATAATTGCTGCATTATATGCTGGAATGCTCCAGTTGCAAAGGGGAACATGAAATAGCTCTATCCTTCAGGGAGGGGGGTTTCCACTGAGAACACAGAGAGCTTGCACATTGCTCTCATTTTAGTTTTTTTTTTTTTCCCTTTCCTGTTTTGCAGGGGTTATATAACTCGGGGTTACGCAGAAAGAATGCAAAACAACTTTTACGCTTTCTGCCCTTTCCATCGATCAGACCCGAGCACTGAAAATTAAGGAATGTAGTATTCGTAAGGAAAAAGGTTTGTGGAACAGAGCGGGTAGGGAAAATTCAGAGTTTCACGCAATAATTATTAAGGTTTTCTGAGTGCTCCAGTAAAATTCAGTACCGGGAAGCAATCCTCCCAAAGTTCTGGTGTGTGCAAAGGACCAAAAAGAATTATCCATCCGAATTTCCCAAAGCCAAAGCACAGACTCCGCTCTTGCTATGACTGTTGGGATTCTGATTTCTCTCCGTTTACGATTTTCACTAAAAAGCTTGGAGTTTGCCCTTTGGGTTTCTTCCTTTGCCCTTCGTCTCTCTTCCTTGCGTACAACTAATGACTTACACTGATATTAAAACTCTTTGTACACACCAAGCTCGGGTCGCACGTTCTGATTTCCAGAGGCCGCTCAGCTCGCATTTGATAGCGCAATTTTGACGTCTCTTTAACGCTTTTTAGCACGATGTACGTGCCCGGGGCTGTTAAAACAGGGACCCTGGCGGAGGAAATTTGCAGCCTGGTTTGAATAGCCGGAGGAAGGAATTTACTGGTGAATTGCTCAGTGCAAACAGGTGGAGTGCCACCGGCACACGTGCCACCTCAGCCCCCAGGTCAGCGGTCAACGGGGAAACGCTTCACCAAGACAGATGCAAGAACCAGCCACAAAGCAAAGTAACCTGATAAAGCCCTTTTTATTAGCTACTGTAATAAAGAACATTGATCTGCAAAGCATCGTCTCTCCAAGGCATAAAGCAGAGTGGATTTCTCCAACAGTTGCCCTAAAATTGTTCCGAGCTCTGCCAAGGGCGGCTTTGCTCCTCCCAGTGCTAAGAATTCCTCTGAGGAGCTGCCTCAGACTGGCTCTGTTCACTGGTCCACAACAGATCTAGTAGGGCCATTGCTCTCCTGAATATGGAAAATTTATTTCTTTATTCGACTGTCCACTGCCAAGGGGCAGCAGAGGGATACAGAGACTATTTATGCCGGTCCCCAATTGATAACTTGCTTATTACTACCTGCAATTTTTTTTTGCAGTATGTTTCCATCCTAAATACGACTTGGTCCAACAAACCACAGCTCGCACTGACCTACGTTTTTATTCTGTGGTGCACGTCCCATCAGGTGACCTGTAGGGACAACTTCCACAAATAAAACCACAGGATAATATTACGCTCTTTAAATGCCTTGACTTCAGACAGAGTTACTCCTGATCTGTGTCAAAGCGAGTGGAAACAAAGGGGATCAGAATGAGATGAGACCTTGCAGAAAGCTCCTGGAAAAAAAAAAAAAACCCCAAACTAAAAGTATGTCCAGTCACTACTTCAAGTATTACGAATCAGAAAGATTAGGTTAGTCCACAGGAGTCGAGAGGAGATAAACACTCTTTTTCACCCTGGAAATTGTAGTTTCCTGCTGGTTGAGTCAGTCACCAGCTTGAAACATGAAGCATCCATCCAGAGTGATAACCTGGCCTGCAGCAGGCTTCTTCCTGCTGGTCTGAGACTAATAAAGGTGTTTAAAGTCTTGTTCCACACCCTCTGATAAGAGGTTACGCTGCTGGGAAGTTCCACGTTTATCCCCTTTTTCTCTGGGAAATACCCATGAGGTAAGAGATGCTGAGAACTGCAGGCACCGCATCGGCCAGGGGCGAGTTGGTGAGCCCAAGGACGGGACATTTCCTGTTCAAATGCCACCCCCACTCCAGTGTTTTGACACACGATGCTCTAACCATACAGGGTATGACAAAGCCAAGAACAAGGGGTCAGGATCTCACCCTGTACGTGCCGAGTGATGGTTTAAAAAGACCCTAAGTATCCCATGTACTTAAATGAGGTGGAATCAGAGTTTCTTAGAAAACACAGAATGGTAGGAAGGGACCTCTGGAGATCATCGAGTCCAACGCCCTGCCAGAGTAGGGTCAGCCTGGGCAGCCCACACAGGAACAGAGCCAGGGGGGGCTGGAAAGTCTCCAGAGAAGGAGACTCCACAGCCTCTCTGGGCAGCCTGGGCCAGGCTCTGCCACTCTCACAGGGAAGAAGTTGCTCCTCCTGTTGAGGTGGAACTTGCTGTGTTTCCCCTTGCTACCATCACCTCTCGTCCTGTCCCAGGGCACCACTGACAAGAGCCTGGCCCCTTCTCCTTGACCCCCACCCTGCAGATATCTGCAACCATTCATCAGATCCCCTCTCAGGCTTCTCTTCTCCAGGCCAAACAGCCCCAGGGCTCTCAGCCTTTCCTCAGCAGAGATCTTCCAGTCCCTTCAGCATCCTCGTAGCCTCCCTTGGACTCTCTCTACTATTTCCCTGTCCCTCTTGAACTGGGAAGACCAGCACTGGACACAACGCTCCAGATGTGGCCTCCCTAGGGCAGAGTAGAGGGGGAGCAGACCCTTCCCAGACCTGCCGCCCCCACTCTTCTTAATGCCCCCCAGGAGACCATTGGCCTTCCTGGCCACAAGGTCCCACTGCTGTTCCATGGAGAACTTACTGTCCACCAGGACTCAAGATCCTTCTCCATGGAGCTGCTTTCCAGCAGGTCACCCCCTCACATGTCCTGGTGCCTGGCGTTTATCACCTAAAGGTAACAATTCTACATTACGCTGGCTGCTGCTGAAAGGTGAAGTCCTAATTTATTTTTTCCTTAAATTACCTGTTCTTACCCACAGTCTTGCACAGGATTAGAGACTTTTCTGCCTCAGGTCAGCAACCCAACCCAATGGAAGACTCGCTTTTCCTTCGGAAAGCAAGTTTTCCATTAAGTCAGCAAACCGATCCAACTTGCCCCCAGTCAGCCAGCTGCCAGAGCAAACACGAACTCTGGGAGCACATGGCTGGCCCAGGGAGAGCAGGATCTCATTTCCTTGGCAGCCTCAACTCCGACTGAACTCAGCGTAACGTAAAACTGCACCCTGAATTTTCTACCACGCCGTTTCCTAGCCGTGTTCTGCAACTGGCACGATAGAGAGTGGTCTCTCCGGACAACTATGAAGATGTAGCTGCTCGTATGTGGCTGGTTCTTCTTCCCCACAATCAGAGAAAATTAAATATAAGTTCAATATTTTGCTAGAATGGAAGTGGTCACAGAGGCTGGCACAAAGCTTGCCGCAGAGAAAGAGAGAAACGAGCTCTGCAGAGAGAGACCACGAGACATTCTTGATGAAACCCGGTCCACGTACTGCAAAAGCAGCGTCTCACCTTCTCACGGAAGCTAAAACTCGGCAAAACCCCACGATTTACCCAAATTATGAATTATTATTACTATGGCTATGGACGTCAGTGTGAACTCAAGACTCCAGGGCAGTAGTTTTGTCAATACTTGCCACCCTACTGCAAAGCGAGGAGTTTTTGTGGCTTTCAAGCACATCTCCCCGAGTTTCAGTATTAAATGAGCAGAAGAATGTTCCTTCAGACAAAACATCCATCCTTCCATTCTTCACCGATGAGAAGAATAACTTAAACACTGCAAGCTGAAAATACCAGAAAACACACTGAACCAAAACTGGAGCATTTTTTTTTGTTGGTTGGGCTTTTTTTTTTTTGTTTTTCTCTGCTTTATTTTAAACAACAGGCCCTTAATTTTGGACAACCAGGTTCAGATTTTGGAAGATCAAACGTGCTAGAAGAACCAAGTCCTGCAAATTAGAACTCTTAAGCTTTCCTGGGCTACCTTCAACATCTAAGAATTGTCCAAGAAGGCCAATGGTCTCCTGGGGTGCATTAAGAAGAGTGTGTCCAGTAGATCAAGGAAGGTTCTTCTCCCCCTCTACTCTGCCCTGGTGAGACCCCACCTGGAGTACTGGGTCCAGTTCCAGGCTCCCCAGTTCAAGAGAGACAGAGATCTACTGGAGAGAGTCCAATGGAGGCTAAGAGGATGATGAAGGGGCTGGAGCATCTGCCTCACGAGGAAAAGCTGAGAGCCCTGGGGTTTTTTTTAGTCTGCAGAGGAGAAGACGGAGAGGGGATCTCATGAATGTCTATAAATCCATAAGGGCTGGGCGTCAAGAAGGCAGGGACAACCTCTCTTCACTTGTGCATTGTGACAGGACAAGGAACGGGCAATGGATCCAAGCTTGAGTACAGGAAGTTCCACCTCAACATGAGGAAGAACTTCTTTACCGTAAGAGTTGTAGAGCATTGGAACAGACTCCCCAGAGAGGTTGTGGAATCTCCTCTGGAGACTTCCCAGCCCTGTCTGGATGCATTTCTGAGTGATCTGCTCTAGTTTTGTCCTGCTCTGGCAGAGGGGTTGGACTCGATGATCTCCAGAGGTCCCTCCCAACCCCTATATATTGTTTAGGTCACACAATGTTAAAGTATTTTCTGCAAGAAGGGCCCTTCTAAATTAGTTGGGATTTGAAAAGCTTCAGCAATTTAATATAAATTCCTTATATTAGTGCTCCTTTCTTCTGTGGTTAATAACTGGAATATTAGGAGGTTCCCAATTATAATCATTAAAGCTATTTTAGAACATTTTCTAGGAACCAACTTGGCTTCTGGTCAAACAAAACCTGTCTAGTTTGAGTTTAGGGATATTTTCAACTCGGGTTGGCCTCTTCGAAACCGAGCAAAAGGTAAATTGGTTCAAGACAGTGGGTTTGTGCAGTTTTTGAAAGCAAGGCTAGAAATGTGGTTGTTACAAGTCACCAGCTGCTAGTTTGATGGCTACAGCCCGAACCACGTTTTGTCCAGCAGACCAACTCCAGCCCTCTCTCAACGGCAGCACTGCTGCAAGCGAAGAAGGAATCTCCAACTGCAGCAGATGTTCGCTGTCCAGATGTATAAATTCTGTGGCAGAACGTTCAAGTTCTTGTTTAAACTCCCTTTCTGAAGATAAAAAGAACTCTAAAAACAAACGAGTCGAGCTGACAAGCAAGCCTGATTCGGGGTCTACATCTAACGGACAACATTCTTTAGCACACACGCGAGTTTCACACGAGCTTTTTAAATGCCTTTCACGATTATTTTTCCTCTACATCGCTGACAATACAACACAAAACCGCCTGAATTTAAAATATGCATTTCATTTCCACTACAATGGCTTTATCTCTCTGGCAGATGTCGTTCGGAATATCTAGGGCCTGTTAAAATGTCTTGATCTAAAGCGAAGACTAAACACGCACCGACCGCCTTTCTATTCCCCCCCCTTTCTCCGGTGAAACCGGTTCCTTGCAGATCTAGTTCCCATCATTGTCCACATCACACACGTGAAGCCGTTTGTGGGACAGCCTTAGAGCTCAAACACCAGGCACCCAGAGGAAGCACCGACGTCACTGTCTATTCTAAAGCAATCCTGAGCTGGGAACGGTGACTCTGACCTCTGATTTCTCAGAATGTCAGGTTTCCTTACTTGGAGGAATGGCTCAGGTAGAAAACCGTAGCAACTCTCTTCCTGAAAGCTAACTGAGGTGATTGTTTCAAAAGCAGAAGCCGAACTGGATTATCTCAGGGTTGGGGCAAGAACTTCACCTGCTTGGGGCAATTTTAAGGGAGCAGCCCCCCCCCCCCCCCCCAAAAGAAAACGCAGAGCATTTGTAATAATAACTGCACAAACACTCTGCTAAGTTGTCTGCTCGGCTTTTGAGAACCTCTACTTCACACGGGAACGATTTGAAGCCTATCGTAGGTATCAGTGTAGTACAGCCCATGTTAATATGGGGTCTTTCGCACTAATTCTGCCAGTCCCGCGCTCGCTGTTGTCACAGAAGACCTCGAGACCGAGCAGCGGCCAATCCAGCTTTCAAAGATCTCTCCTGGAAGCAGCTGCCTGCACACAAACCCCTCGGTCTTCTCCAGAGCCTGACTTTGGTTTGCTTATTTCAACAATTTTCCTTCCAAACCCTCCCCCCCTCATCTTCTTAAACAAGTAATGGTTATTTGACTTCTCCCAGGCACATACCTGTAACTCTCCACCATTACCTACTGTTCAGAGACGGGCATCTTCATACAAATACACAGGAATTAAAAACAACCTAAAGATTTAAGAAAAGCTGTTGGCCTTTTCTTGATAAATTGGAGTTTTTTTCCGAAGGTTTGTAATGGCTTTTGCTCGTGGCTACTTGATGCTTCCATGATAACTTTGTTCGACATTAGCAGGTCCTCTCTGAACGCTCAAAAAACCCCTAATAGTCATTGTGAAATGAATCACACCCTTGGTTTGTGAGTTCAAAGCCACTTGAGAAATAAAAAATAAATCAGCCTGAAATCAGCTATAGCCACGATCAGAATGAAATCAACTTCCATCAAGGATTTAACGTCTGGATTTCAATTAAGCTTCGAGTTAAATGGTAACGTTCTTAACTCATAAACCATCAAGGAGTTAAAAAAGAAAAGAAAAAAAAAAAAAGAAGAGATCAGCCTTTGATGTCAGTTTGAAAGTTGCTGAGCTATTAATCAGTAGTTATCAGTTTGCCTTAGATGACTAAAGCTCATTAATATAAACGAGAAGCCTGAAAAGATGACATTAGTGTGCTATCAGTTCCATAATTTACAGCGCTGAAATAGCTAAAATAGTTAACCTATCACACACCCCAGAGAAGGGCAATTTGGCATCATTAGTTTTATTCTGCCATTTGCCAATCGTAATTGGGAACGAGAGGGACTTGTAAATGGGACTTGCAGCAGCTTTCGCCCACAACCTCTTGGATTTTATTCTCCCCCCTCCCCGAGGCCTGGCATTTCATGAATGAAATAGCACCAAAAGCATCCAAATGTTTCAATAACACTGAATTTTGGCAATCTGCTGGTGCCACCCATCCCTGGTCCCCTCCTGCTCATCTCCGGAGGCCACAGAGCTCTGTGTTTGAGCCTCTCCTCCACAGATCCTCACCCACGGCGAGTAGAAGATAAGGGGGCTCTGGAGTCATCAGCAAAGATACAGAAGCTCATGGTGGGGATGACAGAAGCTATTTAGCCCGTGGAAAGTTTCACATTCCTTTTGCTTTCAGTGGATAAATGCTTCCTAAAAGCGCAGTGCCGTGGCAATTGTTCCCAAAGCTTGGGGTTTTGTTTGCTGTTGCCTTTCTACAAAGAGGATACATTTTTTCCTCTCGTCATCTTCATTATAGATAATATACCAGTTCCCAGATAAAGAGCTATTTACTGTTGGCCAGTTCCAAAGCGGCACACGACTTCGCCGCTCGCCAGATCCATTTGATGCTGCTCGCTGGCCAAATTGTTCCTTCTTGAAAGGGACTTTTTACACTTTTGGCACACAAGGAACATTATGAAATGGAAACGGGTTCTCCCTTGCTAGTTAAAAATAAAGACTTTTTTTAATTTACTCTTCAATGTTCACTGTCTCAATTCAAAACAGAACAGCCCAGAAATAATCCCGGAAATCAGAGAAAACAAGCAGTAGAATAAATTCTCATTTCTGGTTCGATATGTGCTCAGTTTGTGTCTATGGCTGATAGCAAAACAGCCTTTCCACAGCCCCACTACCACTAGATCTGTGTCTTTGTAATAAGAGTTTAGTATTTAGCTAGTTCACGAATAAAAAACCTAATAGCAAGTAAACCATAAACATTAAATATGACCAACTGAGATGTTCGGATTGCAAACATCTAGCTGGTGCAGAGAGAGCGACTCTTAAGTAAATTCACACGTGGATACGCCTATTCTAGTTCATCTTTGCTCCTGGTGACTTTGATTCACCTCAAAGTAGAAGCAAAGCTAAAAGGAAGGTGGTGTTCCAATTGCAATGGAGGCTGGATCAGGATTACCAGGAGTTACTGCCACTCGAGATCCACATCCAGCCTAAAACTGAATTAGCCTCCAACTGTAGCGAGATCCCTCAGAGCCAAAAGGCTCCACTAATTCCAAGGAATCGTTCCCTGTTTGAACCACTACTGGGGAAGAACAATTTATACCTGTGCCTTCCAAAGGGAGGTCACTGGCTACACAGAAGGAAAGCATTCATCTTTCCCATTCTGTTTCTCCACAGATAATCCCTTTAGCCTTTGGGTTGACATACTTTATAGAAATTCAAAATAACCATCCACAAGACTTATTTCATACTGCAGCCTTTTATGAAGCTCTTCAAAGAGCATTCTTATTCCAGAGAGATAAGAGAGTCCTTTTGTCACATTGACATATAGAGTTTATTATCCTTTAATGGAAACTTCATCATCTGTGGCAGTTTTGAACCTACGGAGGTTGTGCTATGAAGACACAACAGACGTGGTACTTTTCACTGCAAAAAGTTGCAATTCAAACAGTTGTTTCCGCTGTTCTTGGCTTATTACGGTGTTATATGTAGGACACTTGCTCTTTTCTTGCAAGCAACTTTCATCACAAGAACCATCAGAGTCCTCATTCAAAAAACTTTTAAAGACAAAGGAAAAACAAGGTCCTGAATCCAAGTAGCATTAGCTCCACACACTGAGGAATAACGATGTGCAAGCCAATAAAGAACAAGGTCTAAAATCGAAGCTTCTCTAAGGGATGGTTCAAAGCATGGAACTGATAGAAAAAAATCTCTTTGGGAATATCACTTTTAAGCCCCAGGTCAACGTTACGTATCCGTTAAGAAAGGTTGCCAAAAACTAAGAATAAAATTTAAAAGAAAATGACTTTTCACTTTGGATCAGCTTCTGAAACACACTTTCCTTCCTCCCCAGGATGAGCCAGGAGAGCCTCGCTGCATTCGCACGCTCGGGAGCCCTTGGAAAGTGGGCACTTGTTTGTCAATACCAATTCAGAGCAGATCTTGGGCAGCTAATGAGATGAACCAGCTTAGTGCTTCTTTTCTCTCTCTGGGCATTCCAAACTTTTAAGGGACAGTGTTTTTTCCTTTCTTTCTTTAAAATATACATACTCATCAGCGATATAAATTTCACTCTGATTTCTTTTCAGTCCATCAGGTTACAACTCTACCCTTCAACAGGAAGGGGCAACCATTAAATCTCTCCTTGTGATGTGAGGAATCAGACAGGAGGAGAGGCAATGGATTCAAGTGCGAGCACAGGAAGTTCCACCTCAACATGAGGAAGAACTTCTTCACTGTAAGGGTTGTAGAGCATTGGAATTGACTCTCCAGAGAGGCTGTGGAGCCTCCTTCTCTAGAGACTTTCCAACCCCCCCTGGCTCTGTTCCTGTGTGGGCTGCCCTGGGTGACCCTGCTGGGGCAGGGGGGTTGGACTCGATGCTCTCCAGAGGTCCCTTCCAACCCCTACCATTGTGTGATCTCTGTGACCAGCATCCTGGACGTGGAGCAAACATTTCCACACTGCCTCCAGCTTCTTAGCCCGTGGGTTCCAGTGACTGCTGCTCTCAGATTTCTGTGCTCAGAACAGTTTTTCTACAGCAGGTCGTGGCACTCCTGCGACCACGTCCAGGAATAGATTGGCTGGGCTTTTTAACATTGCTTTTATAGGGGCACAGATTACACGTCAGGTGAAAAAAAGTTATTATTTGCTCAGTGCTCACACAATCCACTCACGGCTCGCAATAAAATGTTAAGGAGAGACAAATTCTTTCCCAGGAATTCCCCAATACCAAAGCTTTGTTAACCACAACTCCTTGGATTTACATAATCCCAGGGTTTGGAACAAACCAAACCTAAACTGAAAAAGCATACGGTACCAGGGTGATGTTTGTCAAAGCATCTCAAGGGCATACTTCCGTACCCTGCTGACACTGTGTAAACACACCCGTCCTAAGGGGCTCTTTCAAAACCCTTCAGGGCATTTGCACTCTGGATGGGTCGTCTGACACACTCCAAAACATTCTAGAGCAGAAACACACCTTATTGTTCCATTTGAGATAAAACAACATTCCATTAATAGTAGGAATAGAATATTCCATCTAGCAATGGGAACTGCACTAGGAGGAAAAGAATAAACCCAATAATACTCCCACAGTAGTGGAGATCACGGAGAAGGGGCCAGGCTCTTGTCAGTGGTGTCCTGGGACAGGATGAGAGGTGATGGTAGCAACGTGAAACACAGCAAGTTCCACCTCAACAGGAGGAGCAACTTCTTCCCTGTGAGAGTGCCAGAGCTGGCCCAGGCTGCCCAGAGTTGGAACTAGATGATCTTTAGTGTCTCTCCCAACCCTGACAATTCTATGATTCTATTGTCGAGAGTCAAGAGATGCTCATGGGATACTCCTCAAATACTTCTACTCCGGTACTGTCGATATAAATCTGCTTGGAGTCTAAACCCATTTTGAAAACATACCTGATGCTAGAAGATGACAGCATCTATTTTAACTGCAATTAGTATTTGAAAGGTGCTCATTATTGCTAAATGATTCCTCTTTGATAGGGCTGGTACCTGCAACACATACTGGTATTCAACGCTCCCCGTAGCGAACGCTTCTCTAAACTGCTAATTAA
The DNA here is from genome assembly GCA_024582635.1 of Todiramphus saurophagus. NCBI lineage: Eukaryota > Metazoa > Chordata > Aves > Coraciiformes > Alcedinidae > Todiramphus > Todiramphus saurophagus. The sequence continues at coordinate 107,103 of JANIMW010023894.1, forward strand.
TGTGATAACACAACTGCTCTGCTCCGATACACTGTAATTAAATTTAGGGTCTGTAAAGAATAAGCTCTACCATCTGTATCTGTGGAGAGGGAATTGCTGGATTTGGACAGCGATGGAGATTAGTTTTGGGTTTTTTTTCCTCTTTAGCCAAAAGCGGAACCCTCTAACGGGATTGCTTTTGGAGAACCTGAACCCAATGTGCTTATGCTGATGGTGTGTTATTCCCTGTCATGCTTAATGGGAAGTCTGTCAAGCTTTGCTTGCAATAGTTTGTTTGTGCCACTTCCTCCTCCCCCCCACCCCCAAACGGTGCTGAATAATTGATGCATTTTTACAAATTTCATAATTAAAAGACCCACTGGAGTTACTATAGTAACAGGGGCCTTTAGAAATCAAGTGAATAAAACAAAATATGGGGTTGATTGGTTGGCTTTGATCTTCTCTCTTTGTTCAATGGTATTAAGAATATTCTGAAAGATAGTATATTTTTTTCCCCTCAGCTGCAGAGTTCAGTTATATTTCAGGGCTTATGCTCTGTAGTAATCATCAGCAAGCCACAGCATAAACGTAGACAACTTTCTGTACATTACTTTCTTTCTGGGGACAGGCCTAATAAACACAGAGCAGCTCCACTCACCAAGTTCTGAGAAAATCTTACTGACTTTTTACTACTTAGCAACGAATCCTCACATGGCAAAAACTCTCAACGACGACGCGCGTTTTAGTAAATGCTCCTCCAAAGATAAAACCCAATTCAAGGTACAAGAACAAAACTCAGCCCTTGTGAATTCCAAAGCAAGGTGCAACTGCATGGCAGAGTTAACTTGGGTTACTGCAAGTGGTCTGGTTGGTTTTGGTCCCACTACCACTCAAGTCCTCAAGTTTCCGTTTGAAAAATGACTATGAAGAGATGGTAACTTCTCACTCAACAGCTCTGCCCCTCCTCACGCCACGTACGGACAGAGCCAGGTCATCGGTTCTTAGGGCACAGATCAAGGCTTTCTTGCTTTTCTGTTCTCTTAGCAGTTCAGGAATCAATGCAAAGGAGAACTTATTTATGCTAATCATTATAGACCCGATTTCAGTCACTCAACTTATATCCAGTGAAAAGAATCACACCAGAAATTTTCACTAGAAAAAACACCTAACATCCCACCAGATACGCACAACAAGTCACAAAGAAAAAGGCCACAACAACCTGGATCACAGGCTTATGAGAAGGATGAGGTGGTATTTACCAAGCTCCATCATAAGAAGGGTGAGGTTGTATTTACCAAGTTCTATCCTAGTGCACCTAAGCACAAGTGTTGCTTGCTTTGAGTTCCCAACCCATCGACAACACCACAAACACAGCACGATGCCATTGCCACCCACGTTGGAAGGGCATATTTGGCACTGCAGAACCTTTCTTTGGAAAGGATGAACCCAGTTCTGTTCTTGGAGCCAACGTACAGAGCCAAGTCTGGATTCTGTTGCAAGCAGCCACCTACAACATGGTTTCAACCTGCAGTGATGAAAATGAAACTTCTTTACCCCCATAAGAGATAATCACCACCTTTCATTGAGTTCTTCACAGAATTTATTTGCATCTACTGGAGAAACATGCACAATGGTCATGTTTTGTTGAAGAAGATGAAGCTATGAATCTGAATGTCAAAATACTGAACCCTATCCAAAGATACGACCAGTTTGACACGGCTCTGGTGTGACCACCACCATATGGTGGCATGGCCCCATCTGGTCCTCCTCATCAAACCCAACCTACAAACCAGGACCACTCCAGGGACTTCCCACAGTCTTCTTTTCCCAACTATGCAGCCATGAGTCTACTGGAAACTCTTCTTTTCCTCAGAGGAAAATCTCAGTGCCCGAGCAACCAGGCAGATTGGGAAGGAGGTGGAGAGGTGCGCACTCGAGTCCTGTCCTTCCTTGTGGTAGGAACATCAGGAAGGTGTTTAACCAGATCTGTAGGGCACACCAGAGAGTAAATCCACCCCACAGCTTGCGCGTAACCAGCGAGAGCAACAATTTAATGTGATACGGAATCATTTTTCTCCAGAAGAAGAGAGATCTTAGAACAAATTAAGCAACAAGGAAATTCAAGCCCTCGCAAATAAATAACATTTCCAGAGGTTTAGCACAACTTATGTAGAATCTGCTCTTTAAAATGTCTAGTTTAAGACTGATACAACAAGTTTACTAAACCAGGGAAATCTATGGTCCCAGGCATTTACAGAACAAGCCTAAATTTTCATACAGAACTTGACTTTTACCTTAAATAATCAAGTTTACTGATTTTTATTGGTCTGAAGGGCCACTGCTAAAAACTGGTGTCTTTGTGGAGAAGAGAGATGACTCCAGATGCTCATTTCAGATACACCCCCTGCAACCAAGAGGAACAGCAGATCCATTTTATGAAGTCAGAGCCTGATTTGAAAGTAATAAATCACAACTTTTTGTTTCATACTTAAAGTTATACTAGTGAACTTCCTCAGGCCTTTGGGAATTGATATTTGGAATTAAAAAATAAAAAAAAAAACCCCAAAAAACTAGAAATATGATTCAGAACTGATTAAATAAGAACCATTTTAGCTTAGGGAAAAAACAGGTTCTGTCATTAAGGTAACACTAAATTGTGTTCCACTTCTAAAAGGAGCCGTAAACCCAACAAAGGGTTGGTTTAATGCAGTGAATTTTTATTCTTGGTAAAGTGTATATAAAAGACAGTAACGAGCTCTTGATGCAGCCCCACACGGGCAGTAGGCATAAAAAGAGGAAAATGCAGCAGCAGATGCATTCCCCCTTCATCTTCAGCATCTCCCATAGGGCAGCAAACCAATGAAAACTCTCTTCTTCTGGGAAGGGCCAAATGGAAACAGATTTGAGATTTCACTTTCAACAGGGAAAGGAGTTTTGCAATTAATTGGTGTGTGATGCACGGAGAATTTGCTCAATCTGAGAAGGCGGCCTCCGTTTGCGACTCCCTCGGCCCCGGGAGCATCTCTCTCCAGCAGAATTCCCTGCGAGACCTCAACTCACAACGATTTCTTAAAATAAACGCTGAGCACCCTATGGCCTAAACCTAGCACAGCTTTTGGGCCTGAAGTCTCAAGCAGACCACTAAGAACTACTCAGTATCAGAAGGAGATTCAGGAAGATGACATCCCGTTTCTTGTTTTGGGGGAGGGGGGTCTAAGGAGATGCTGAAGATGCTTCGCTGCATCCTGTCCCCCCCCTTGCAGGTCACCCTAAAAGCTTCTCCATTGCGCTACGATCTCGTAGCAGCCGCTGTGCTGGCCAGGGAGCAGAGTACAGCACGTTCAGGACTCATCTATTTCGACTCCCAGCGAGCTGGCAGAAACCCTCAGCTAGCAGCAATTCATGAGGTAGCACCACAGCATCGACCGAGGATGTTCTTTCCAGTTTTGCCACGTTGGTTTTTATGTCACTTGACCCTATTTTCTGCCTACGTTACAAATTTTCCTTGCATTATTTTAAATTGGCCGGATTTTTCTGCCCTAAGAAGGCAGGGCAAGGCTTATTCAGTATTTGTGAAACACTGACAAAAAGGTACTTTATAAAAATCATGAGCTATTTATTATAATAACAATGAGCTTTATAGCTCCAGGCTGGAGTCCCTGTAATATTTTGTAAGCAGGGTGTGAAGTGGAAGCAGCACACCGAAACTCTGGTGTGTCACCTTCTTCACAAGAGCTTCTCCACCTCTTATTACACTGCCTACGATGTTTAGCGATCTGCACAAACACAGTGAACTCAAACAGCTCGTCGGTAGAGCTGAAAGGGGGGGGGGAACAAAAAAACCCAAACCAAAACAAAAAAGAGAAGAGGCTTTCCTCATGGGTGTGGCATGCCCTAGTTCTACCCAGCTGTATAATACTTAAAAAAAAAATGATGACAAGCTTTCTGACGTACCCGGCGAGAGTCATCAGGAATGCGATACAAACCGAATCCAAAAACAGATGACGATGTGCTTCAGAAAGAGAGAGAGACCTTCCCAGAAGTCGCAATAAGGAAACCACCTTAGCTTATCGCAAAGCAGAAGTCAGATCCCTGCCGGGCTGAGCAACCGCTCGGCACCAGACGGGTAGGTGTGTAGGCTGTTGCTGGATGGCGAGCTGCACAAACAGGTTTCCGTACCGAGTACGCGCCGCGGTTTGCTCTGCTACAACGTGGAAACGTTAACTCACGAGCGGGTGACTGCACAGTGAGAAGCAGTCCTTACAGTATTTCACCACGGTACACTCCATTTATTTCTGACGGAATGCTGCAGCCCAGCAGAACGTAAATCCTTCAAGTTAACCGGCTACTTGTATTTTCACTGCTCTCCTTCACGACTGTCCCAGCCTGGGAGGCTAGAGAGAAAACAGTAGACGAGCTGTTAAAAGAACTTGTGGAAAGTGTTCCAAACCCCAGGGTTGTTTTATTTTTTTTTCCTGCAGTAAGGTCTTGTGGTTTTTGTGACTTTCATTGAAGGCTCGATGCTCATGGTATAAAGTCACCGTTAAAGAATCTCACCGTTGACTGGTGCCGAGTGGAACTCACTCGCCACAATCACGAGCTCTAAACTCACAGCCGGACAGCGGAGGATGCAGGGGAAGCACAAAAGCCCCAAACTTAAACCAACCAAACCATCTAGAATTCAATCCCGGCTCTAACATTGACTTGAAAGGTGCCCTTGGACACTTCAACTGCATTTTCTGTGCCACATCAGTACAAGGGGTATGGTGCTCCTCTGCTCGCAGCAATACTCGAAGTCGAGCATTGCTAGGAAAAAAATAGTGACTCCAGTACAGCTAAAGCTATCCCATAATGTGTCCTTTTATTATTTTTTTTTTTCCTTCTTCCCCAAAGGGATCTGTTTTTCTCTCCCCTTTCCCAACAGAACAGCCCCAGCAGTGGATGCAGGTCCCGTGTTTTCAAGCCTTGCCACGTTGCTTCCCCCATCCCATTCACACAGGAACAAGGGGGCCAAATCCAGAGAGATCTGCAAACATTTTGCTTGCACCCAGCGATCAAGCGTCACCAACTGACCATCTGAACGACACAAAAGCAAGAACAACATCTGATCCTTTCTCTGGAAAGCAGGGGACGCCCCCAGCCCCCCTCTCCCAGTCCTGGGCTCTCCCCCTGGATGATGCTACCACAGCAGCACAACACACAGCCGGGACAGTGCTACACTGGAACAGTAAATCCTTTCAGTTCTGGGTTCCTTGACTGGTCACTGATAATAATTCTCATTTTCAGTCATCCTTCCCCTTTTTTTCAGGCAAGGAGTATGAAGAAGGGGAAGAATTTTGAGCAGTTTTCTTTGCAATCTCTATCTCCTCCTGGGTTTCCAACACCAGCTCTTCCACAACATGCAAGAGCAAACTTTGTTTTTAAAGGGACTTATGTACCCATATTTTATTCACAAAAGAAAATTCCTTTGTTCTAAGTATATGGGGGGGGGGGGGGGTTGTGGTGTTATGTATCC
>JANIMW010023894.1:112606-130176 GCA_024582635.1 Todiramphus saurophagus
TTGCGTGCTGTTCAAGTTAATGAGATTGTGCTTTGTGGTGGGGGGAGGGGGGGGGGGGCGGGGGGGGGGGGGGGGGGTTGTGTCTTTAGCAAGCGTAGGTTTAAAGTTTAGCTGCTGTTAGTAGACTGTTACTGGTACCAGTTAAACAGGTTTCCATAATGCATTGTAACATGCTTCCCTATTGAAACTGTTGAAAGCAGAGTTTTTTTACCCAAAACTGCAAAGATGAAACCCCTCATTTTCAGCGTCAGAGCTGAAGTACAGACCTAAATTCATAAGATGTTATGATTAAGAACAGTCGAGCTGCAAAGAAAAAAACCAAAAATTTACAACAGAATGAAAAAGTGCCAAACCAGATCAAAGAAGTGAGCGAGCGTGCCTGGGAAGACCCATTTAACCAGGAATCTGAACAGCTCCTCAGACAATTAACACGAGATCCCACTGACAATGCATCTCAACTTCATCCTAACACTGCATTTCTACTACGAGGGCATTTTCACACTTACCAGCATCCCTAAAGAATGGGGGGGGGGGGGATATTCTAGACACAGCAATGTTCTCAGAGACCTTTAAACCCAGTACAGATCCCCATTTAGGAAGCAGTGCTCCATGCCAGTTGCCCAGGACAGCCCCATCCTGACCCCGGATCACTCCAGTTATTGACCTGTATTTGCAAGCAAGACGTTTTAACCTCATAAGATTAATTTATTCCGAGGTGCGCACAGTCAATCGTAGGACGCAAGCTTTTCCTTCCTTCTCCATCCAAAACTCAAGCCCCGCTGTCTCGGCTTCGTCGCTTCAATGGTCCTGTCTTGGGAAGGGCTTTTTGATTTTTCTGCTCAGAGGAAGAAGCAGCCCCAGACACCCACAACGAGGCACGGGTCTGACCCTACAGTAGTTGTAAGTACGTAGCGCGCTGGATAAAACCTGACAAGTTCCCTCTTAATTTTCATGTGAAGGGAGGGAAAGGAATTAGCAGCCAGATCGAGTTCTGCAACGAGAACGGTTTAATTAACAGGTTTCGGCATAATGCAAAGGTGGTTCCTCTGTAATCCCTTTGCCAAAGCCCGGGTAGAGCCTGGGAGAAGCTCACTCTTTTTCTGTGGCTTTACAAGCTGTATACTTGTACAAACCAGCACCTGAGACTTGGGTCACAAACATCCCACCAGCCAAATCCCAGGACACGGACGACTAGTCACACACAGGAAGTCTGCGTGGAGGTTGCATTGCTTTCTAAAAGGGTTTTTTTTTTTTTACCAGCACGCATTTCAGAGGACTTGGAAACTCACTCGTGGCTTCCTGAATAACGTGGCTGGCCCAAACTCACACCAATAAAACTTTTATACTGGGACCAAAATGCCACCTAGTATTTTAACATCACCTATTGTGCAGGGAAGCTGTTTTAGAGAGCTTTAAATGCTATATATTTGTTCCACTTCCTCAGGTCTCTGGTGATTCCATAACTGCCGGGAGAAAATGGTCCCCAGCTGCACAGTTAGAGACACAAACCCAAACGGTTCTCGTTTTAGGGAGCTTGTTGTGAAGCATAAAGATGAGCAGCTTGCTGGAAACTCTTTTCCACAGATGTGCTCTGTCCGGCCCGAGAAAACACTGCCCCCTTTCTTGACCTGTGCTGTATCTAGAGCTTCTCTTGTGGCAAACGTACAGCCCGAACCTGATTTCGGGTATGTGCTTTTAAAAGTAGCAGAGATGCATCCAGCAGCATGTGGAAGAGTTGACAATCCTGGCCCTCAGCTCTCTTCAGCTTCTGAATCCTTGGGTACAAGAACTGGAAAAGCTGGTTACATCCGCAGAGCGGAATGAATTCCTTACTCAAAAGATACAGTTTGACTCGAGAACACTGTTCACTGCCTAAAGAAAGCGCTGAAAAACGGCTGCGTTTCTGTAACGTGAGCGTGTGTTTAAGAGTCCCTGCTGAATAATCTGCATGTAAATGAGGCAACGTTAGTTGCAAGTATCTCTGGAAACTTAAAACTGGCTACACATTCTGAAAGTTAAGTAAAAACAGAACCATGGGAGAGAACCCCTAATCACCACATAGCGAGGGTACTGATTAAAACCATCAGGGCAGGGATCCTGTGTTTCATTAAATAAATACACCAACTTCAGCTTTATTGTTATTTTAGCTGATGAAGGAAAAATAAAGTCTACCTCCGCGTGCATGAAATTACCTAAATTCAAAGACTCACTGGCAACAGAGTTAGAATAGTGCAGGATTTTTTCTCTTTTCCTAATGTTTGTATTTAAGTAGCTCACGACGGTTACTTGGGTTAATATGAAATCCTGAAGCACAGTTAACCCCTGGCATTTTAGCCTTCTATGTAAAGCCATTTCTTTGGGTTTCACGTGGCAGGGGTGTAACTAGTAAGTGCAACATTGGAATACTATTTTTTGTCATTTTTTGGAACTAAAAAGCAGAGAACTAGAGAGCATTTGGCTGTCATAGACAACACCATCTCATTTATTCTCTAGCTTATGCTGCTGCTTTCTGGCTACTGCATTGAGTATTCAAACCTGGCTGCCAAGAGCTTGAGCAAACAACCTTAGTGAGGTCATTTCTGGGTAGCAATTTCACAGAGGGTTTACTTCAATTAGAGAAAGACAGACGTGAATTTGTATGTAGGGAGTAAGTTTCCTCTGGCTACCAGCAAACTCAGCTTAGTTGCACTGCTCGAGACAGGAGAACATCATTTTCCGGGCTGTACTGGTATTTGCAGTCTCTGTCTCATTGGTAAAGAAAATTTATTATTCAGGGTTCTCTCTGATGACATTTCCAGAGTTTGTAAGAATGTCAAAAAGAAATCTCCGCTCTTTTTCCAGCCAGCCTCAGAGGGGACCCCCCATCCAGAACGGATACTCCTGGCAAGCGGGATCCAGCCTCTTCGAGGGACATTTCAGCATCATCTCAACATTTTCACGGCAGAAAAAGCAACAAATCTGATCAGTTGTTTTTACTAAATCCTTTAAGAGCTCCAGTTTATTAAGAGCTTTGTTCCAGAGCTGATCCAAGTTAATGCAGAAGAACTTGGGAGTGTCCTGGCCCCCACCCCACTCTCTCTTCAAAAGTTTCTAACTTAGAAGTTAGTGAATATAAATGAAAGTTAGTGAAAATAAGTGAAAGATAGAAAAAAAGCAGTGTGGGAACACTGACACTTGCACAGTCATGAGCATTGCTATTTTAATTGGTATAAAATTCTTTTTGACTACTTGTTTAGATATTATTAGCCCTCTAATTTTTGTAGGTGACCTTCTGCTTTTAAGGGTTATGGGAGACTAAGATTTCATCCTGGACCTGTTTTGCTGGGCAGCTGGTGTAAGAAAGAAGAGGCTGCTGGTGTTTAGAGACACGTTTTGCAAAGAAATACTGAATGGGTCTTCGGCTCGTGACTGCTCCACATCAGGATGCAGGTGGGAAACTAAAATATTTGCTTCTCAGTTCTCCAAGTACCTATCAGCAGCATTCGTGTGCGTGCAACTTTAAGAAGGGCGGTCAGCGATAAAGGACGACAGCAAACAAAGTCTAGTATAACCAACATTTCACCTAACCTTAAAATTTTAAGGCAGGTTGTGCAAAGCCATCGCTTACCTAATCTAGTCCAAGTAGGGGTGAGAGATTGCTCTTGAGGACCTCCTCCTAACCAGCATTTCAGTCATTCTGCTGAGACCAAGTAGCTACGCGGCGCACTCGAGATTCCCTGCTCCCGAAAGTCTTCATTTATATTCCTCCTCCCACTCTTCCTTGGGTTTCATTCAGAAGCTCACAGTCCTTTCACAATGAATGAATCAAAGATACTTAAAAAACGCAAACCACTCAAGTGGTCAACTGCTAGCCCGTGCAACTTCCCTGCTGTCAGCAGGGATGCTGCTCCCTTACACCCAGGTATCCATGGAAAAAAAAAGCCTACAAGATACAACCGTATGAAACACTTCATTCCTTTAACTGCTGCTTTTGTCTGAGGAAAAAGAGAGGGGGGGGAAAGGCGGGGGGGGAAGCAGGTAGTTCACTGCCCATAAAAATAAACTTCATATTCATTCAAGGCCTGAACGTTTTAAGCAGAACCAAATACTTCAGCAATGCTTAACGCCTTCAACCCCACCTCCTGCTCCGGCTGAATCTTGTTACCAAAGAGCGGCCGATTATTCGCTTTAGGAAGTTGAGGCCAAAGAATAACATATCCCAAAGCGACCGGGGGGGGAAGAAATATTTAAAAAGACTCAAACAAATCTGTGAACAGCTGGACGATCGCTGTGCCACGGCTGTGGGAAAGCAGCACGGGAAGGGCGGATTCTGATCCGTGACATCACTGCGGCTCGAGACGAGCTCTACCACAGACTCGTGCTATCAGAGAGGTAAAACAAGCTCGGAGTCCAGTCCGCAATCTGCAGGACAGACAGCAGGATACGGCTCATTAGCACAGCTACCCAAATGCCATTATTCAAACGCAGAGTTATGACCGCGTCGCTATCGACCTCAGCTCCTCGCTGCGCTAAGCCACCCGGATTTTAGGAGAAGATGCGGTTCAGCTCCCAAGAGACCTCATTCCGATTCACCTCAGATGCTTCCACTGTTAGGTCCAATTAAGGCTGCCAGTTTTATGACCTACTATATATTAAAGAACACCACAAACCTGCCTGTACCCTCTCAATTAAGTGAAAATGCTGGTTGAGGGCCTTTCTTGAAAGCTGAAAGCAGCTTGATCCGGCGGTTATGACGACGTTTTGGGTTGCAGGAACAACAGCGCTATGCTCCTATGCAGTCCCAGAGCAGGTTTCTGCCCAAATCATTCAATCTTTTTGAAAAGTCAACTAATAACCCCTTCCTTCCATCTCAAAAGTAACCCAGGTTTTAATGGTTGATCCATTTACTCAGAAATCTCTGCAATGAGTTAACACGATACTAATGTAGTTAAGATCTACTGATACCATCAGGACTACAGGGGGAGATAACATAGATACATGTGAAAGACACTTGGCCAAGGAACTTAAGAGTCTAAATCAGAGTCTAAATCCCAGATCTTGTCAAACAAGCATTGGGAGTTTTGAAGGGATTGGAGATGGAAAAGTTGGTTTATTTCTCTTTTTTCCCCCCCTTCCTTAAATTCTTGCAGGAAAGTGAGGGCTTTTGTGTTGGGCAAGGATTGAACAAAGAGAAGAAGCTTCTATCCTGGGACAAAAATCTACACATGGCAACTATGGGACAAGATGACATTACACAGCAGTTCTTTATTTGTGAAAGTATTTACGCAGCTTTCCTTGTAGTCCTAAAAAAAGCAAGCCAATACTTCAACAGGAATCCCCTTTTGGTCTTGCTGCCTTTTATAACGTAACTTGACGCTCCTAACCTATAGGTCTGAATACACAACATATTTCTTAGCATCCCTGAAATGAACAATAGATGCAAGAAGTGTTTAAATAATAAATTAAGGCCAAGCTAAGTGATTAATGGGTTCTTCAATGCGTTGTGCTGATTTTGTTCCAAAATAAGCAGCTGCTTTATATGAACTGCTTCATTTCTCTTCAACAGCAAATCACGAAAGTAGAAATCGCTCCCCCGCGGGTGTTTTAAAGCCCACTCTGTTCATCACATAACCTGTTGTCCCCGAACAACAGAGAAGTGTCCTCAGATGAACCAGTCCTATAGAATGAATACTATACACTTTTACAGATACTCACCGAGCAAGCTCCTTAGTAACAGCTAAGAAAACAGCAAGGTTAGGAAAGGAATGGATCCCTAGTTCATACTCAGACCCAAAAGTCAGATCAGAGTTTGTCTACCGATCCCTAATTACGACAAATCAAATACAACTTCTCTGTCGTCTTCTAAGAGTCAGATGAAGCCGGCCCATAAATGGCTCAGGGGTATTTTTAAGCAAGAAATGTCGTACATCCCCCGCACAACTGGCTCAGGGGACCTGATGACGCAAGATCTCCTACCTCTAAGCACATCACTGATTGAAAATACAAGTGACAGTAGCTTCTCACAACTGTGGCGTATCAGGAGCTGTAACCCACAACAGATTGTTCAAATCAGCCTTACTCCATCACTCCAGCGCTCCTTTGTTATGTACTTCTCATCAGAGAAATACTTGGCAGGGTTCGCACGTAAATCAGCAGCAGCTTTTTGGATTCCCCTCTTTTAATGGAGAATCAGCTCAAACTTTTCAGAACGATGATGTTCTCGATAGAACGCTTTGTAGAAACACAATGCACTGCTGAAAACTCAGGCAGATGGCTTGGCTGAGACAGTTCCCAGCTTGAAAATGGTCCCAGTAGGCTTTGATTTTAAAGTAAAACAAAATAAAAATCAGCATGTCTTTCTGAGATTATATTCCAAGCGAAAAAGTAGCAGTTACTGGAAGGTAACAGGGTCATGAAGTAGACTGCCTCGTTCACCGGTCCCAGCCCCAGGGTTAAATGCTACCTAAGTTATTTGATTTCTAAATGGGATTAATTGGTAGCTCCAGTCTCATTCTTGGCAGATACTTCAGCAATATTTGGCACTGTGACATGCAGACCTCACCTTACTCTTGTTCACAGTTCCATTCTTCCATCCAGCTGAAAAGGAACTACATACACAACTGAGGCAAGCCGGAAGAGCTTCTTACGGCCAAAGAAAAGCTACAGTTGGAAAATGCCCGGAAAACAAACCACCCTCTTGTACGGCTCCCTTCAGTCAGAATTAAAAACCACAGAGGGGTTTGGGAGAAAAAGTTTTAGTCTGGGTTTTTGCCCTAAGAAGTTTGCTGAGCTCCTGTTCTGTCAGTACAGAATGCAGCGCTGGCACGACACTCGCTGGTGTTTTGTTGGTATTTTTTAGTTAAGGGGCATTTTCTACGCAAAAATCCAACGGGAAACTCTTCTTTCAGACCAAGGTGGCCAGTGAAACGAGGGTTGAATCAGGCCCCTCGTATATAAATGGATCATTTTGAAGTTATACGCGTTACTTTACACGGAAAAAATGCAAGCTTTTAAAAAGTGAGCATATAAAATAAAAATAATAATAATAATAAAAAAAAAGAAGATATTTAAAGTGCGCGCACAGGCACACACACCAGCCAGCTTTCCTTCTGTGCAGCAGAACAGATACCCTGTTCTCTGCCTCCCTTTTAACTGCAAACCTTATACTTGCTATGTATATTTTGGCCCCTTTCCCACCCTACCATGATTTCCTGTCTGAGTCTGCAGCCCATGGCAACAGCAGAAAATTGGAGCGCAGGCCTTGCAGATGGTGGTGGGCCAAATGCCCTCTGCCAATTTAGCATCTTCTTCCATAACATGTGCATTATCTAAGTCTTGGCTGTGTGGCAAGAGTTACCTTCATGCTAAATAAATTACCTTCATTTGAATGTCTAAGTTGGGCTTGCTTTAGGGAAGCTCCAGCCTTCTGCAGGGACCATTAAAAAACAACCCCATAATCACGCAGCCTTACCTATACATCGTCATCCTTTAAAAGGAAAGTGATATTCTGAGCTGCTGTCAAGGTAAGGAAAAAAAATCACACAGTTTTATCACTCGGTTCCAGCAGGGCACAGGTCACCGGGACTGGTTAAAAACAAAAGCAAAACAAACCAGATCCCTCTCCAAATTTTACTGATGGGCAGCACGTGCCGCCTCCCACAACATAACCGATGACGAAAGCTGCAGGTCTACGGCTCTGCAACAAAAATATGAAACCCAAGATGATATACACGGGGGGGGGGATAAAATAAAATGCCTGAAAATAATTCCAGGGTTGCTTTCCATCGGGAAATGTAGCGCTGAACGTTAATCTTCCTGGAACAGCTCTAATAAGAGACTCTGCATCTGGTGTTGCCCTGAGAGAATAGGGCTGGGAGGGGGGGGAATGACACACATTTTTCAAGGAATAATATTAAGAACAACACAGGGGTCACCCTCACTGCAGCTACAAAACATACCTCAGAGTATAGATGCTTTAAATCCCTCCCCTGCCCCCCAGCACACGCAACAGGACGCCCAGGTTGTCCGTGGAATGAACGGTCACCATCAAAGCTTCTCCCACCTCGAGGTGTAAAGCTCTTAAGTTTATTACAAAGCACTAAACCAAAACTACCTCGGACCAACACGTGGCCTCGATCCAAGCAGTTTCATCAGAAGAGCTGTTTATTAAAAACAACTAATAAAGAGGGTATGCCTTGGTTGCTGTTACAGTTTTCCATCTTCTTTCCCCCGCTCAAAGTGAAACTATCACTTCAGGGCAAATATCCAAAGACACCTTATAAATTTCATTTAACTTAAAAGTACCAGAAACCATATTAAGACCATAATAAAACTGTATCAGTTCAACTCCGGAGCAATTTTTATGATCTTTAGACTAAACAAAGCTGTCAGTGCAAGCTGAGCACCAAACAGGGCGCGGGGTGAAGACGACATTCAAACCAAGGAGCAGAAATTCAGTGTGCACTTAACCAGAAAACACATCCACCGCCCCAGAGGAAACTCAGTTCACAGGGTATTCTCTCTCCTACTATTACAACACACGTACATCCCCAGGTTTTAGTTAGACCTGTGGTGTTATCTCAGGAAATTGCACAAAACCCGAGAAAGAAATAAAAAGGAAACCTCTCAACCATTTGTGATGCTGAAACAGAGGAGCCCTTCTGAGGACAGACTATTTCAGGTTAAAAGAAGCTGCAGGATCATCACTAGATCATCCAAGTGGGACCAAAGATGAGCGAACTGTCTCAAAGCGACTAGAAAGCAAGAGTTTTTGCTTTCTTCTACCAGTCCTGACACGAGTCTGTGCTGCAGGACGTAGCGTTGGGTGGCCGTGTAAATAAACCAAGCGAGCAAGAAACTAATTTCTACTGAACATCAAAAAATCCCAAACAGTTTGAAGAAAGAAGATGAGGCAAAACTGGCCTAATTCCCAATTTGAGCCGTTTGCCAATGTTCAACTCTTCCCTTCGGCTGCGAAAGTAAACGTGCTTTGTCCGCAAGCAATAAAATGTAAATATTAGAAGAAAAATCTCTTCACTGTCATCTTGGAATTAATCGGGGAAAAAACCCAGAGCTCTACAGGATCAAGAAAATAATAGATAATTATGCCTCTGCATGTTTATCTCTTTAATGTATAAGTCCCAGCGTAAACACACAGTCATGCTTTCTTCTTTATTCTCTAGGTCCCAGGCAACAGATTGCAGGTTGGGCTCAAAATGAAAGTAACAGAAGCCTCCAATGTGGACTGTAATGTTATAAACACTAAAGAACGGGGACAAGCAGATTATGTCTGTCCATAGTGTTCTTTTCCTCTCATCCCCAAAAGATCATAAACAAGGTTTCCTTTGATCTTGCACGGCCCCACGGCAAACGTATCAGTTGTTATAAATCCCCAAGCATGAACTGAAAAGCTGCTCGGAAATGTTTGTTTGGCTTCCGTTCTCAGTCTCTGTCCTGTGATTATACCACAAATGCCCGTCATCATCTCAAGAGTTTTGGTGTCACTGCACAAAAACTACGGCAATTGCCTAAGAGTGTTTTTTACAGAGTTTTCCTCTTCCTTGCTTATGTCAAGGCTTTCTCATTTTTTTGGACAGGGAGAGCCAAATGCAGGCTCCTGATCGACTGCTGTGCCAAGACTCCCAAAAGGCATTGCTTTGGTCACTTGAAAACTCCTCTAGCTTTCTTCTAAGCATTTTTTTTTTTTAATCTAAAATAACTAAAAAATTAATAACAACCAGGGCTTGGATTTCAACTTCACTTCCACAAACCTATCAAGTAGCTGACTTGCTACTTGGACGTAAGATAAGCAAACAGAGATGCGCATCCCCGGCATAAGGCAGCATAGTTAGCATAGAAAGCCTCAAGTGAAACACATGAACAAAGTAAGCTGACCCAAGATGAGTAAGAAGATGCTCTGCCTTCTCCCGTCCCTGTCGCTCCACAGCCTAAAAGCACTTTCCACAGATGACTGAATGAAACCTTGCAGCAGCATCCTCCAGCAGCTGGTATTTTGCCCAGTTCAGAGGTGAAGCAGGTTCAGTAGCCTGGTGATCATCAAACAAGTTAAGAAACGGTCTACGTATAATAATTACACAACCAGAACGAGATGGACAAGTGCTCAGGCGTAGAACTAACCTATGGGTTGTCTGGGTCAAACCCATATGAAGAACATCAGCCAGTTCTTGCTTGGTCAGTAGGAAGAGGGTGAATACATTCACAGCAATCCCTGGGACCCAGTTCTCCCAGGTTACAATCCCCACTCTCAGCTCTGCCAAATGTCTATTCCAAACTAGTGTTTCACGCGATGATCACGGTAAAGACCCATCCAACCAGCTGCTTCCTAGAAGACCACCACAAAACACGACAGCTCGACTACAGTGAATGAAAACACATCATTAAGTAACAGGTTTTGAGCAGATGAGGAGGAAGTTTACAATTCTAAGCAGCTTTCATCTGCAAGTGACACACAAGCAAGTGAAGATTCCACAGCTCGGAATTCCCTTTAACTTGAACTGAAAGGACTGATCCTGAGCTTCCACTCCTGAAGACAGCAGCAGTTACAACATCCCCGTCCCTCAGAAGCTACTTTCACAATATTAATTCTATCCCACACATTCCACACTCACAAAAGCTGCAGCCACTACCCCAGCGGGCTGCAGGCAGACGCTTTAATTACAGGGTGACAACCAAGCCTCAGCCGTGCCCTGCCCAGAGCCCGTCTCTCCTCGCCCCAGTTGCCAAGCAGACCAAAGTCACACCCGCTGGAGCCAAACGTTTCCTAAGGACCAGAATGAGCTCAGAGTTCCAGCTGGGTTTGTGACCTCAGTCAGAAGGCAAGTCTGAATGCGTTCGGGTCAAAGGAAGCCAACTTTCCACGTTTGTGCATCCTTTCCTCTTACTGCCTCTTGTGATAAGACCAAGAAGACGACCCCATTTACAAGGCTCTCCTCACTCCTAAATGCACAGCTTGCAATCCTTCAATGCTCTCAACAAGGTCCACCAGTTTGGTTTGTTCGTTTGGGTTTTTTTAATTGTAGGTTTTCTCTAAGGGAAGGAACCCGAGTTCTGTTGAAACATTTTGGTCCCAATTCATAAATTCAAAAAGCACGAAGCCACCACTGTACTGGTTTGACCATTGCTTCAGGCTCATTTAGATTTACCCCAACGCAGTTAGGCGCTTACTTTCAAAACAACATACAAATCGATCCCATTAAAAACAGAAAAGAGGCAGGAACGATTGGTTTTCTTTTGCTGATCAGCCTGAATTCTCAGCGTTCAACGCGAGCGTTCTTCTGCGGACCGCTGGTGCTGGTGGGGCAGGTCCATTTGGGCAGCCCGTGGTTTTAGCCAGTGGGAGGGCTGAGCGTGTGTGCACAAGCACTAGCAGTCAGGCTTCAAGAATGCGTCCCTGTGGGTTTGGGGATATAAATCCAAGCTCGAGTGCGTAGGAGGCGAAGCACACAAGGTAGGGAGGTGAACGAAGCCGTAGCTCCATTAGGATCCCAGCTACAACCAGCTCATCTAACGTGGAAATGGGCACGTGGCTCTATCATGTCCCACCCCAGCAAGAGATGCTGACCCAGACTAGGACGACACAAGACAGAAGCATGTGCTTGATTTTTCCTTTTTAAATGATTTGCAAACCACCTGCAGCTCTAGCCTTGTGTTTCTACTCAGCTTCGTTTATCGATGCTGTTTGCAGCTCTCTTCCCCCTCAAACGTACCCCTTCCAACACGCAGGTTTCCCCCCAAATAGCTGCGAAGCCGACTGATTATTAAACTGGTGAGGCTCTTTATGAGCACACCAGCTTGTTCAGTTCAGGTAACAAAAGGATATTCTATTTATTGGCGTGTCATAAAACTTTTTTTTTTTTTTCCCCCACGCTGGATTTCACTACAGTAGCATGACTACGCTGAAACAAAAATCATTATTTCAAACCATTTTCATAACTATAAAAAGAATTTTTTATAATGACATAGTTCTAAAAATCTTTAAAGTCAGCCAGAATTTTTAACCTCTATCAGTACAGTAAGAAATATGAATGAAAATGGGGTTAGTTATTGATATCAAATCCAAAGCCCACGCTTGATGCTCGGTAGGATTTCCCACGTGTGTTTAGTATCAGAGAGGAGAAAATTCACCCCTGGTCTAATGTTTTTGAGTCCAAATCATTCACCCCCTCAACCCCCTTCTCAGACAAATGTCTCGAGACACAAGTCGAGCTTATTTCAGTCTGTTTCTACTACTCATCAGCCAAGCAAACCAACGGGATCATTTGTGGATTAGTTTGTCCACAGAGTTCTTTTTTCTTGTTTTTTTGGTTGCAAAAAACATCTGTCAACACTTCTATCTACACAACACCAGGATGTGCTGCTGCATTAAACAGCACAGCAGGTGTACTGGCTGTCACGGGAGCGTTCGGTGAGAACCGGATAGGGAAGTACAACCAAAGTGCTGTAGGTAACGGGGCAATAAGATCAAAATGTGTTTGCAGCGTTGACAGCTCAGATTCTAAGGAGCCACGCACCGGTCAAACAAAGGGACATCAAGTCAAAGACTCCCATTTCCAAGGTAAAGTCACATTTCTCCTCGCCTCCCAACAAACATTTTAAATGAATAGACTCTAATATTCCAAACCAGCAAGTCTCACAGAATCATTTAGGTCGGAAAAGACCCTTGGGATCATCGTGTCCAACCATTAGCCCTACACTACTTCACCCCTACTACAAGCCCTGCAAGTTCACCCCTAGACCATGTCCCCCAACACCACATCCCAGCGATGTTTAAACACATCCAGGGGTGGGGACTCACCCACCTCCCTGGGCAGCCCATTCCCATATCTCACCACTCTTTCCATGAAGAATTTTTTCCTAGTGTCCAGTCTAAACCTACCTTGTTTCAGCTTGAGGCCATTCCCTCTGATTCTGTCCCTAATTACCTGAGAGGAGAGACCAGCACCAGCCTCTCTACAATGTCCTTTCAGGGAGTTGTAGAGAGTAATAAGGTCTCCCCTCAGCCTCCTCTTCCTCAAACCACAGACCCAGCTCCCTCAAACAGTCCTCATATGATCTATTCTCCAGTCCCTTGCCCAGCTTCATTGCCAAAATCCCCGGGAAGCTACCAGATACATTCTCTACTTCAGCTGGATCAAACCAACACGCATCGTGTATCTCCACGCAATTGGAAACAGAAAATAAACCACGTATTCCAACTGACATGACTTTTTTCCATTTTGCCTTCCACGTCATTCAGCAGCTGCTTATCATTGTTGCTGCTTTGGTTTAATTTTCTTTTCAGCTTGCACTGCGTTATTTTTGTAACATCCCATTAAGATTCGGTCTAAAAAGCCTTTGCCCTCAGTGGCATTAACACACCCAGAGAGCTTCACCCAACATCCCATGGCCACAAGCTCACAGGACATTCCTCCTTCCAAGGGCACAGAGACCGAGTCCCAGGCACGAAGGCAGAACGCAGCAGGAAACGTCTCACAGAAGCAGCAAATGGTTGATGAACGAACAGCTTCACCAAAAGGGCGAATAAATAAGCCAGCCAGAGATTATTATTTATTTTTAAATAATTATTTCAGCTCCCCCGAAGCATTCAGAGAGTTTGAAACTTTACGGAGTGCTGATTAAAACCCCTTCGTTACAACACAAACATATTCAGCTTTCAGCCTCCAAAGAGCCTTAAGAGCAGCGACTGGACTACGGTCTTTGACAGGAGATTAGTCGCCAAAGAAATCCAGGTTTAAACCTCAGTCTTGGGAGAATTTACTAAGATTTATGTATTTACTTAGCGTTTCTTAGACTCCGAAGAACCACGTTAGCCTGATCTAATAACGAAGCTGGTATTCAATAGATCATGATGCCAGAAAGGCCCATTATGATAATCCAGTGCAATCTTCTGCAGAGTGCGCTGCCCCGGATTTCAGCCGGAGATTGCGATGCTTGACTGGAGTTAGAACTTAACCTCAAAGTGCTTTTTATCTCCAACATCAAACTCGGTGCCATAAAACAAACTGGTTTGTTTATACGCCGAGCTCGCCGTTTACAAGCGCTCCATTAAAATGCTCTTACTATAAAAGAGACCAAAAAAAATGACAGTAAAGCGGGTTTTCCTGTTCCTTATACTGGAATAAACCCGGTTATTTTACCACTTATCTCCCATTTAAATTAATGTAAAAGACAAGATCATTGGGAAGCGCTGTGGTGAATTATGTGAATACTACTCATTTACAATCCCTACGGGGAGAAGAAGAACGAAGATATTTGGAGCTTTTTTTTGCATCCATATAAAGCTACTCCTGGCCTTACAATTGCAAGAAAGGCCATTTAGGAGATTCACTGACTTGTGTCAGGTAAAATCCTAGTGACAGACTGTCACAGGCGATCGCAGGGTACCTTCATGGGTGGTTTGCATTCCGTTTTCAGACGTTCAAAAATGCATTCAATTATTGACGGAATTGATCTGAAAGGCAGGGACAACAAAAGAGGTAACAGAAGCCAAGCCTTCTGCGGCCGGCGACTGCTTGGTATGCCGCTGCACAAGCGTTATCACAACTGACCAGTTGGTGCTTTGAATATTTATAAGCCTTGCCCCTGCACAGTCACTCCTGTCTCCACTGAACACCAGCTTCCATTCATTCAGTGCCATTTTTCCAAGAAGTAGATCTCAGGAAAAAAAAAAAAAAGCAGCTCCAGGAGGGCCTGACTCTTCTTCTCCGTTTTACACACGGAACCTGTGAGGCAGAAGCACCGAGCAGAGAACGGCTAAAGCACGTGTTTTATTTTACAGAACTGCAATATTGTGACTCCAGCTTCCCTAAATAAGGAGCGAGACGGGGAATTGAAGTCCTCTTTTTGAACACGGTGACAAACACCCCCCCCGGTACACAAAGAATTGCAACAAGGAGGACAAGACATCCTCGTACCTTTATCGTCTTCCACCTAAGAGCTTGTCATTTAAAAAGTAGATGTCTTGTTTGACTTTTCAAGTCGCAGCTACACCTTGTACCAGTGCCAAGAGCACATTCCAACGGGCTCTTCGCAGTTATTTCACATACCTTTAGTAACGCTGCCAGAAGGTGGGTAGAGTGCACGAGGAGGGGTTTTGTAAGCACCCTGACAGCAGCCAGCCTCTTACACTGTAGTTTGAACCAGGCTGACCCAACGGGGACAGTCACTGCACCCATCTACTAGTGATGCGAGTCGTGACGTTATTGCTTTGGTATAGGATAACCGCCGGCAATCGATCCACCCAGGGAGCTGACAGTGAGTCAGCCTTCTGACAAAGTCTTTTCATTACTAAACATTTACCCAAGGTGTATTTTTTCCACAGGGAAGAACCTGCTCCTTTACTTGCCTCTTGTTATCTTTTGAAGAGGACCAAGCCACTTGGATTCAGAGTTAAATCAGACAGGTTTCACGCATGGAATATCTGCCCGTGACGGTGCTGAAGCCATGAAACTGTGTGTGGTACACAGAATAGCTTTCCAAATTGAACGTTTCTCCGCATTTTCTGCTGAAAAATATGGTACTTCTCAGGGTGACAATGCAAGATAAACAGAGCAGCTTCTTAACTGAACCGTCATGACCGAAGCGCTTCAAATTGCTCCTCGGTCTCGGAGGAGGATGCCAACATTCCTCTATCTGCTTATTTCCTCAACTGCTCAAAAAATAATTAAAAAAAAAAAAAAAAATCAGCTTTCTAAACAAATTACAGAGGCAAGAACCTCAACGCCATCTCATTCTCATTACTGAGACAGCATCCTACAGACTCGCCTTGGCATACCGAGCACAAGCTCCTGTTTGTTGCACGAGCTTAATTCCAAGTTTCTGCTAAACTGGGATGCCCAAGTAATGTGGTTCTCAGTTCTGCTCAGAAAATTAATTTTACTACTGCAAAAGAATCATGATGTTTTTCCTCTCCGGGCTGTGCAAGGGAATAGCATCTTTAAGGTGAAACTGCGAGATACTCCCTAAAATACAAATTTTTGCTTAAAAACAATAATGGTATTTTCTGAAGAGTGACTTATAAAGCACATTTCACCTTAGGGTTACAGACAAGCACGTTTACATGCTGGTTAGAGCAAAAATACTCAAACCAGCAGCTGGTAGAAAGTCATGAGACATTTGTCAGGACATCGGCACTTGGCTTTCCACAGCCTCCACACCTTTTATGAACTGGTACATCTTAAGAACGAAGCAGGATCATTCTTGCCTGGTAAAACCATCGTGTTTGCTTTACTCACACACAAACCACAACCAAGACGGAATTCAGATGGGGGAAAAAAAAAAAAACCACAACAACAAAACCAACAGAAAAACCACCGCAAATGCATAGAAGTCAACGATTTTCGCTGTGAAGCTCACTGGTGTGAAGATCAGAAACCATAAAAGTTGGATCTTACCGTTAGCGTTTTTCCCACAGATGAGATGCTCGTAAGGTTGCAACACTCCCCAAAGTTCAGCATCGTTGTTGATAACCATCTCCAGGATTTCAGCTGAGATCTCCCCTCCTCCACCATCCGGGCTCTGACTTGCCAAAACCCGAGCCTTGATCTCTTCGACCAGGTTTTCCATGCAAGCCGTTAAAGAGATGGCCGCGTACTCGTGGATCCTCACCGAGATCCTCGTGTCCACCATCCACCTGAAGAACCTCCCCACCGAGAAGGTGAGGCCACACCGAGCCGATTTACCTTTCCTCAGCCCGTCTCCAGCGCTCATGCTGTAGAGAGAGAGGGCCTTGACCGTCGCCAAGACGCAGCTTTCCGACAGCGACCAGCTCTGGATGAGCTTGATCGCGCTCTGCACCTCAAAGCGGGTGCACTTGGAGTGCATCACGCTGAGCCGCTGAGCCTCCCTGGAGACCCTGATCAAGGCACGTCTCAGCAACTGCGAGAGCCGCCTGACAGCTTCCTGAGAAAAGCTTCTGCCGGTGCCATCTCCCTTCCCTTTTCGGAGTATTTTCCCAATGTCTTCATCAGTCCAAGGGTATTCCTCTAGATCCGGCAGCTTAGGGCACTTGGAAAAGATATCTGCAACCTCGGGGTCTTCCGGCAGCACAGTGTTGACGGTATCCCAGCTGTTGTTCCTACTGTTCATGGAGCCCGAGTAGTACCACCAGTTGCCTCTGTGCTGAGAAGAGGTGAAGGCTTGGGAGTTGGACTTGGAAGACGAGAGACTGAGGGACCTGCAGGAATCCCCTGCCCCATAACCAGAGTCCAAAGTTAAATCCTCCAGGGTCTTCAGTGTCGAGCTGTATATCCCAGCCATAGGAAAGACGGGTCAAAACCAACCGCAGGCAGCACGAAAGGTGAGGCTGGGACGGATCCTTCCTTGCGCCTACCGAGCCAGAGCCGCCCGCCCCACCGGCGGTGCGGGAGGATCGGCAGCGCAGCGGGCAGGAGCCCTCCCCGCACGCCGGCTCCGCCGAGAGGCAGCTACCTCCATCCCGCGGGGAGGCTGCGCTCAGCCATCTTCCGCCTCAGGACGGACGGTGGGAGGCAGCCGCCGGTCGAGCCCGGTCGGGTCGTGAGGGTCGCGGGGCCCGCGGAGGGCGCGAGGCGGCGGCGGCAGCAGCAGCAACG
>JANIMW010023895.1:0-12537 GCA_024582635.1 Todiramphus saurophagus
TATTAATTTTTTTTTCTCTCACAGGTATTTCAGATGAATTCATAACTCCCATGTTTAATTTTTATAAAAGCATTGGAGAGCTGAAGATGACACAGGAAGAATATGCACTGCTCACAGCCATTGTTATCCTGTCTCCAGGTAACTTCTAATCCAGAGTTAAATATCAATGGGTTTGGAAAGAAATCAGTGTGACCTGAGACTTGTACAAACTTACATTCTACATAGAGTAAGTGAGCATACATGCTAATTCAGTTGTTAAAGTAGAAAACAAGCACACAAATCCAAACTCCAAATGTCCTGCTACACCGTCTGGTTTTGCATACAAGGAAAAAAGTGCCTAAATACCTTGCTTAAAAAAATTACTGCTATATCTTCACCACTTAGCACGACAAACTTCTTCCTTCAGAAATTGGCAGATGTTACATGCACATCATTACAGACCATTGTGGAATATCACATTTTAGAGGGAAATTGGGAAAGCTCATAACTTAGAATAGAGCATGACAATGAAGGTCTTCAGCCTTTATTGAACAAACATCAGCTGCCAAGAGCAGAACGACAGTAGCAAGTTGGCGTCTTGACTATGAAGTGTTGGAAACTGGCCTTTTGGAAGTATCAGCACAATAGCATCTCAGCCCAGATTACAAGTTCTGCTGTAAAAACAAATTCCTTGACAACAACAACTAACCAATTCTACCTACAAAATACAGGGGAATTGTATAGTGCCTCAAACAAACCAGATAGCATAGGAATGGGAGAAGAGAAGCCTGATGATTCAGGATAACAGATAGGCACTGACGTTTCCAAAACAGGTTTCTTGAAGATGAGAAGGTGAAGCTATTTCCTTGCTCTTTGAGTTAGCATGGCTCAGGAAATTTTATTACACCAAAAATTTCAGTGACGAAAAACCCCTATCCTCCCCTTTTCCTTCCTCTCCATATACCTGAACACATACTTCCATATGAACAAAATAAAAAGACAAGTCTTTTCTAACAAATAAATGTCATCTGAGGATGAAGAGGTTTGATTTCACCCTGGTGACCTGCATGTACACTCTACTGGCCAAATTCCCCTCTTGTACTATACCTCCAAGAACTTAACACTGTGCTGCTCAGTTCTTGGAATGCACGTGCAGAGCTGCACTGCAATATGATGATACAACCCCAGAGAAATATTTCTGAGTTACAACTCTCCAGGTTTTTTTTAAAGTTGAAAGTTTTCCCTAGCTAGGCGTAGGAGTGGGAAGCTGATGTGAAAACCCCAAACCAATGTTAAGCATTTTTATTCCCTCTTAATTTGAAAATAAATATTCTTCAGAAGTGTAAACATCATTCCCCAGTGTAAATAATTGAATAGTTTTATATTCATTTATCAGTGTAAATATTTACATTGTATCACAACATATATTTGCTAACTACTTCTTTTCTTTTAAAACCATAACCAGATCGACAATACATAAAGGACAGAGAGTCCGTGGAAAGGCTTCAAGAACCCCTGCTGGATATTCTACAAAAATGCTGCAAAATTCACCACCCTGACAACCCTCAACACTTCGCATGTCTTCTGGGCCGTCTGCCAGAATTACGGACATTTAACCATCATCACGCAGAGATGCTGATGTCTTGGAGGGTTAATGATCACAAATTCACACCTCTTCTCTGTGAGATCTGGGATGTGCAGTGATGGATACTTTTTATTTAATTTTATTTTAGAAGAAATACCTTCTTAAAGGACCACATAGCATTTATTTTCATAGAAAAATATCCCACAGTGCGTTAAATATTCTTTACTGCCTTTTTATAGAAATATGCCATGGGTTCATAAACGTAATTTTCTTCATTATATGCAAAATATTATGTAGATACCAGATCTTCACGTGTGAGTGTAACTTTTTCTATATTTATGCTCTCTGATCAGAATAAGCCCACCAGGTCCTCAGAGGAACCCTGTTAATTTCTGCTGCAATTTAACTGACTGCAGATACAGCTCTTCCTGACAAATGGGGTTTCCATTCGTACTTTTTCACTGCGGTATTTTTGAGTGTTTTTATGTAAGATGTTATGAAAAATTATGTAATGGAAAAAAAGACACACACACAAAACCCCCCTTTTCATGATGTAAACATGTAACTTCATTTGCATTATTATTTCGAAGTAAAAATTATTCAGCGTCTGTACTTTGTGAACGTGCCTCAGAGGTTATTTTGCTTTTACGACTTCGATAGTCGGTGCTTCGTGGCTCTGAAAAACACCCTCGGCAACATCCCCGAAACAGGTAAGACTGTGTGAATGTGCGAGGCCGTGCGGGCTCCCCGAGGGGAGCTCTAGGCTGGGGTACTTCCTTTTGACAGGGATGTGCCCACCATGCCGGCCTCCAAACCGCGGCACTAAGCTGCCGGCACGGTGTTCGTTGGGCTCACAAACAGCTCTTCGCCCTGCTGTGAAAAGGCCCGTAAGGGTGCAAGTTCCGCCGTGGGCAGGGGAGCTTCCCCTGACCGCCCTGCACACAACACCCTGCTCCCGCCCCCGCTGAGCAGACCCGCCGCCACCGCCCTCGCCCCCGCGAAGTAGAACGGCTTTCAAACGCCGCTGCTGAGAAAACGAGGGGACCGTAAGGAGGGAACGTTGAGGGCCCCAACTCTCACGACAGCCGAGGCGCCCCCTGGCCGGGAGGGCCATCTGCCGAGGCGCCCCTCGGCCGTGTGCTGCAGCGGGTGGGACAGCGGGGCCGGACAGAGGGGGGCTGGCTGTCATCGGGGCCGTGACCCTGCAGTGCTTCAAAGGCCGCCTCCTTGGGGGAGGCCAGAGGGGCGGCTCTGCTACTGAGAGCCTTCACCAGACCGACGGCTGAGCTGCCCCCACACACATCGGTACGTCAGAGAGCCGGGGTCAGCGGGAGGCGGGTGCGACACAGAGCCGGTTGGGGCTGAGGAAGGGCCGAGCGGGGCCTCGGCCTCGGCCCAGGTGCGGCGGGCACAGCCCCAGCTCCGCCTCGCGGGCTCTGATTGGCCCTTTCGAACAGAGCGGCCGGCGCGGGGTGGGCGGGGGCGCCGTGTTGAGCGGAGCGAGGGGAGAGCGGCGCGGTGGCAGTTGCCGGTGAGTACCGCGGTCCTGTGGCCCGGCCCGTGCGCGCCTGAGCCGAGGAGCAGCGGGAGGGGAGGTCGGTGTCAATGCGCGGCTCTCCCGTGGGGACGGTGAGGGGCGTCCGAGCGGCGTCGGGTGCGGCCGGCGCTGCTGCCGGGCTCCGCTTGTGTCGGTGCATCGGACGCAGAGCTGCGGAGCGGTGGCGCTCGGTCAGTTACCCCGAGGGGTGAGCGCCGCGGGGAGCCCCGTGCTGCGGGGACAGACCCCAGTATGGGGCTAGGGCTGTTACTGGGATCGGCTTGGTCACCCTTCCAGGAGCGACAGTTCCCGTCCGGCCGAGCTGGCCTGTCTGGCGTGAATGTTCGAAGTGAAGTGCCGCGAAACTTACCGTGGGGAAGGGCGAGGGCACAGGTTTTTTGTTTGACGGCCTTCAAACCAGTCTCTCCTGTGCCTCACGCAAGCGTTTGAGGATGTGGGGCTGTTTTTGTAGGAAATGTGCCCTAGTGCTGTCGGCTAAAATACTCATTCATATTGCTTAGCAAGCCAAAAAATGTCTGGTTCTTTTTTCTTGCTCAAAAGCTGGCTGTGTTCCAGGGATGCTGTGTGTCACCTTTGGCATAGCATCAGATCAAGACATGGGGAAAAAGTACACATAAACCTTTAGGACCTATAAGGCATAGCTGGCCAATGCATTTGTAATTCTAAATGTACTGGGTGGATCTTTCATAGTAAGACAGAATTTTATATTTAAGTCATAATAAATTCCTCCTGACTACGGCCAGCCTGCTTCCTGGGCATGAAGTGATGCTTCCCCTTGGTGCTGCTTTGCTGAAAGAAATGTGGGGTGGATATGGGAGGGAGAGAAGTGTTTGTTAACATGAGTGAGTGGCGGGGGTAGTGAGTCTTGTGTTAACCAGCCTCTCCCCAGACTGGATGCTCTTGTGGTAAAGGAGCCGTCTGCATGTCTCCCGTGGAGATGTAAGCTGTTGAAATCAGGGAGGAGCACTTCATCTCGAGGGGGTTTCTCTGCCCTGGAAGGTGACTTCGTGGCCTTTGCCACCCTTTGCAAGGGGACAATGGGCTCACTGCTGTGTGCGCTATTACCATAAGGCGTGGAAAGGAGGAGGGCAGTCAGTGTGCCTTGATGTAAGGAGTTTGCTGCCACCTTAAAGCCCTTCACCTTGGACCGACTAGTCTGGTTCTTTCTCTTTCGTGCCTTTGAGGCTTCCCCAGGGAAGCAGAGCTCGGGCTGACTCAGCAGTGCAACAAAAGGGCTCTGTAATTGTTGTAGTGCCAGAGAGAGTAGCACTTCTTGGATGTCTCATGTTGTACCTACCTCTTTTCTTCTGAATCTTAGGATATATGTACCAAAAAAATCTTGGCTACCCTGTTGTAGGTTTCAACAGAAAC
The DNA here is from genome assembly GCA_024582635.1 of Todiramphus saurophagus. Lineage (NCBI taxonomy): Eukaryota > Metazoa > Chordata > Aves > Coraciiformes > Alcedinidae > Todiramphus > Todiramphus saurophagus. Next base: position 4,494 of record JANIMW010023895.1, read on the forward strand.
AGGCCTGACAGCTTCTTTCATTTCTGCTAGTTTAAGAATGTGGGTTTTGGTAGGTGCTGTCAAGACTAATCTACAGTTTCCAGCTGCTCTGATTTAGTCTGTTGTGATTGCCTTTGGGTGTTGGAATAGAAGATGATGTGTTATATATCTTAAATATAGGGTGAAGCTGTAGAAGTGTTTCTACCCAAGATTTTTTTTTAACAAGTCTGTGAACCTGAGGCTTTTTAATTAGTCTGTGAATCCCCTTAAGTTCCACTTAAGCTATGTCAATGGCTGCTTCATCTATGTTTTAGGTATATGTGTCATTGTGGATTTTTTTGTTGTTTCTTTCTAAACTGTGCAGACAAGTAAAATGGGATTTGGACTCTGTTTATCTTGTGCTACAGAAGGGCTTATAATTAGCGTAGCATTTCTCTCTGGTTGGGCCCCAGTGAAAGATGTATAAAACCTGATAGAACTGATATTAAACAGGCTATCTTGTGTAGCATCCAAGAGCATGTATTTAGCACCCTAAAGTATTTGTGCAAAGTGCTTTAGTATTTGCTGGTCTTGCTGTTTCTCCGATTGCCTGGAGGCAAAATGGTGGGCACCTCTCTGGAGAGGTCTATAGTCTTGCAAGGCTGCCCTGTGCAGGTTGTGTCTGGGCTCTGTCTGCACCCTCTTTCCTTAGAAATGCCTGTCCCTATGCCACATGTCCGTAGATAGTACATTTTTCTAACCTCTCTTTCCTAATGTTGATTCACCTCTCTAGTCCTTTATTGGAGGTTTGGCAGTTGGCCAGCCAAAGGCAGCTCCTCCCTTCCCCAATATGTCATTTGGGGCTGACTGTCTTGCAGTAAATCAGTGTGGCTGTATTGATCCACCTGAAGGTTCTACTTGGCATCATTTTTCCTCTTCCATCCCACTGAGCCTGTCAGCAGCAGAAGCACTCGCAGAAATGAGGTGGTTTTTGACAGCAATGCTGGTGAGGGGGAACCTCCACATTTACTGGGCTGCTTGCCCTCCTGCTTGGATGATAGCACTCCCCAGTTTCTGGTGTTCTGCTTTTTCTAAGAGGTGAAGCAGGTAGAGAGCCTCCTAGGGACCTTCGGGATATTGGCTGTCCTGGAAATGAGAGCATCATGGCCTGAGGTTATGCATGGGACATGACACAGTCCATTTTCATTCTGAAGTCTTTTCACAACTGTGATCCTTGAACACCAAATGTTTGTTGAATGAAAGCGAGTTGATAAAACTGGAATGTGTAGAAACTGATACGGTTCTGCCTGAATTCAGTATCAAATACTTGCTTTGTCCATTATATACATTATGTCTTTTTGATGCAGGGAACCCAACTGGTTTTAGAAGAAGTCAAGATTTGGTTGACTCTGGTACTGCAGTATTTGCCTCGCCACAGCACCTTCTGCACCTTTGCAGGCTGACTGTGTGAAGGTGGCAGACTTTTGGGTCTTCTCATTCCCCAGCTCTCCCTGTAATTGATAAGGCTACATTGATCTGTGTCCTCTGCAATCTCAGAGCTGGACTGTTTGGGATCTGAAAATGGGTAATTGTTACAGTATTCATTTTTCAACTCGGAATTCACGCAGCTAGTCTGTATTGTCAGAGGGGGTTATTAAGTGTTATTCAGATGCCCTGAAATGTAGCCGTTTGACTTTTAAGAGAGCTCTTTGGCATATGGGCTTGCAAAATAACTTGTTTTCAAAGAGCAGGCCCTTGAAGTTCAAATGCGACAAGTTTCCTCAATCCTCTCTTTTTTTTTTTTTTTAATTTTCCCCTTTTTATTTTTTTAGACTAGTTTTTGTTAGTCATGCCACAAAACTGCAGATGCTGAACATTCTTGTGATAGCTGCTGTGTGAATATTTTGCTTTGTTCGTGTTGTGAGTGTTCCCTGTGAATTAGGCTGCCTTTTGTTTTCCCTTGGCAGTTAGTATGCTAGAGCTCTTGTTAGCCTATATGGAGCTCCTTATTTTAATGAGACCAACTTCTCTGCTGGCTGTTCTGCTGTTGCTTTATTTATTTTTTTAATCAATGAAGCCTCTTATTGTGACTCTCTTGGGACAATAGCTTTCTTATCCTAAAGGAAAATGTGTTCCCCTGGACAAAGTTGTGGGAAGCATAACATGCTCATTAGTAACGCTTGGTATATGCCCTTCCCTTGTTCTTTCATAGAAGGAATAATGACATCAAGGAGAAGTGGTCTTGTCTTTCTTTTTTTCTTTTTTTTTTTTTTTCTTCCCCTTCCCTAGAAATAAAAGGAGGGTGAAAGATACCACTCGGTGTGTCTCTGATAAAGTTTGAAAAGCACTAGCAGTCGTGATACAAGAAAGTGGCTTCAGCTTAAAAACTAAGTGGTTGCTTATTTGCTGGTTGTAGAGGTAAGTTGTTTGAAATGCCTGAGGTGTGTGGTCCTATGTAGCGTGGGAGGAAACAGCACTGTTCTGCTTTCTGGATAAGAGGAAAGGGAAGAATTTTTACAAGAATTGGGTCTTCTGTCGTGGGCTTTTTACCCTTTTGTTGTAGGAAGGCTAGGTTGTGCAACAGATGGAGGAGGAGGAGAGAAGAATGCCATCTACATATAAAGCATAAACATCTGGGACAGGAGAGGGAAGTTATTTATTTTTAAAGGAAAACAGATTAATTGAAGCTGACAAGATCTGCAATCTGGTTTCGAGCTTAATCAGTAAGATGAAGTTTTATTGCAGTGATCAAGTAATGGAGCAAGAAAATTGTTTTTAACTGGCTTCAAGACAGATAGGTATGTTTTGAGGTTGTAATGCCCCCCCACTACCACTTTGGAGAATTATGCTAAGGAATTCCTTCTGGTACGTGTATATGCAGCTATCCTGGTAATACTGTTCATCTCTAGACCTGGAGACGGTATGGGGAGACTTACTGATTCTCAGCCCAGTGCAGAGTTTGTGCTGGGTTTTCCTATGATTGAAAGCATTCCTGCAAAACACTGTGTAGACTTCAGGAGAAAAAGGGTTGTCCAGGTTGTCTTTAAAACTTTTAAACCTAAGGATTGTTTTGTCAGGCAATTTTCCTGATAATGCTGAGAACTATATCAGCAATACTATTCTGTTGAAAACGTGTGCGCTAGCTGCCTGGAAAGTCAAAATACCAACAAATTAATAAAAACAGTGATTTCTCTCATATATCTATGCAAGAAGAACTCTCATTCTTCAAAATTATTTCCTTGCTTTAAGATTTTGATAATCTTCAACATACTTAATGTAAACTCGGGGTGCATATATGTGTATGCCCAAGTGTACAAGGTACACTTGTGTCACCTTAGAAGGAAAGGGTAAATGCCAACATTGTTATATCCCATAATGGTTAGAAGTATTTATTTGTCTTTGTCAAAGTAAATGCCTTACAGCTCCTTAAAATCATGCAAACCTTTGAGTGTTAGTTACGCATATGAGATCAGTTGCTACTTTGTGCTGTAATAACTGCTGCTTTATGTAAGGGCTGAGAACTGAAGCTGACTGAATGCTAGATCAAAACCTTAGCTACCAAGATACCTTCCTCCTTCCCACTCCCTTCCTGATTAGATTTGTTCTTATTTTTCCAAAATAGCACTGTGAGGTTTTTCTTGGGATTTTTATGAAATCAGGAAGGACTGTATTAAAAATTCTCTTCTCTTTCCCCAGGGAGAGAAGCTAATGTAAATGCAGGTGACCATGCAGAATGCAGTTCAGGTAAAGGCCTTTTGTAATGTCTATATCCTGTATTTTATATATATATATATATATAAGTATATGTTTTTAAAACAAAATATCTACCCTGAAGCAGATGGTATGCTAGAATCTCCAGAGTTATTTCCAGTTAAAAAAAAAAAAAGAGAGTTTTCCCATTTTCCAAATGGAGCAGATAGGCTTTTTGTAAGTGCTATCACCAAAGAAAGTTTTGAAGTCAGAAGCTGAGGTTATTTAAAAACTTGCTTGGTGATTAAGAGGTGTTTTTAGAAACTTTTTTCTAGCTAATCGCCTAAATATAAATAAATGTATTTTAAAAACACACACACTTTCTGAACTGAAAGGAAGTAGTTAGAATACCAGAAGGATTCTCTCTCTTTGGGAATTTTGTACACGAAATTGCAGTAAGGTCCTTTTCTTGAAATGTAAACCTACCTCTCAGTTTGAAATATGCAATCCTTAAGAGAAATGCTCAGGATTCGTGTTCAAGAAGTGTGCTATGTTCCTTGATGGGAATATGTTTCCCCATTTAAGATCACTTTAATGATTTAAACTCAAAATATTTGATCAGAGACATCAGTAGTCTGTAGTAAGTTAAATGATAAACTGCAGATTTCACTACTTCAAATATGCTGAGTTAAACAAAAAAAACAAACCCACACAAATTTATTGCACATTTTCTTTAGGATTCAGGAAAGTATGCAATTTTAAATTCAAAGAAGTTAAGAGATTGAATGTAGTAGTACTTTTGATGCAGAAGTTGCTAATGAGCTGCACTGTTTGTGATTATTTTTGTGTTAGTTTGGTGTATCTGTCTGAAGGGGAATGAACACTTGCTGTTTGAATAATAGATCTTCAGCTTAATTCAGAACTGCAGGTTTTTGTCATCTGATAGCAAATATTAAAGCTTGCTGTCTTCAGCTACTGAAATCTTCCACAGGTGTGGTTTGGAGATGACCTTCCCTTAAGTCCCCGAAGTCCTCTGACTCCCAGACATGGGCCAGGTTTGGCAGATGTGTGCCTGTATGACCAATGGATATCTGTGAGGCATGAAGCAACTTTGGTGCCTATGCAAGAAGATCTGTCAATCTGGCTGTCTGGCTTGCTGGGTGAGGCTAAAAATAAATCCCTGCCGAATAAATTTCAAAGTACTTTCCAATATTCCAGTGAATGCTGACACTTAATATCTATAGTGCTATTAAGATCTGGTATATTTGAGCCTGAATGGCTAGGTAAATTGCATTAAAATGCATGCTTTGGTTTTGGATTTTATTACCTGACACTTCTTAAAGGTGGGATGATTAATCATTCTAATTTATATTTCTGAATTATGTTAGTTCAATTAAAACCAAAGTGGGTATTTGATTTTTAGTTTGCATATTTCTACTAATTTTCAGTCTTCAACACTGGAATTCTGTTGGCAATGCCTCCTAGGTTCATGTGAAACTTTTTACCTTCTATGACTTTAATGTTGATCCTTTTTTTTTTTAGGAATAGAAGTCAAAGCAGAACAGCTGCTAGAAGAACTTGATAATGGGGTACTGCTCTGCCAGTTGGTTGGTGTTCTTCAAAACACAATTAAACGTTGTAGCTCAACAAATCTAAGGGTGAGTCATACTGCGTTTGGTTTTTTTAATACCTATATAAACTTACTAGTAGTAAAAGGAAAGAAGGTCAATGAGGCTTCCCAAAGTAGTGTTCTGTGTGGTGTGTATACAGAAACTGATAAACAACAGCATGGCTTTATAGATGGATAAACTGGCCTCATGCAACAAATCACTTATTTGCTTTGTTAATCAAGTCCTAAGGTCCTTACAAGGTTTTTAGTTTGATTTCAGTAGAAGTCTTGTCAGAGGAAGATATATCCCAAGTCTGGAGTTTGTTACCAGCCCACACTGATGTCAGGGGAACAAGATATCCATTGGCATTTGGTGTACTTTTTATAGAATCATAGAATGTTTTGGGTTGGAACAGACCTTAAAGATTATCTAGTTCCAAGCCCCCTGCCATGGGCAGGGACACTTGCCCCTAGACCAAGTTGCACAAGGCCCCATCCAACCTGGTCTTCAACACATCCAGTGATGGAACATCCACAGCTTCCCTGGGCAGTCTGTTCCAGTGTCTCACTACCCTCACGGTGAAGAACTTCTTCCTAATTTCTAATCTAAATCTACCCTCTTCCAGGTTGAAGCCATTATGCCTCATTCTATGACTACAAGCCCTTGTAAACAGTCTCTACCCAGCTTTCTGGTAGGCCCCCTTCAGATAGTGGAAGACCGCACTAAGGCGTTCTCTTCTTCAGACTAAACAGCCACAACTCTCCCAGGCTGTTCTTATAGGAGAGGTGTTTATGCAAGAAACTGTTGGTTAAACTCTAGTATAAAGGTCAGTCATGAAAATATGCAAACTGAGATGTACCCGGAGATGGGCTTCAGTGTTTTTGTTAGGAGATAAGGCTGAGTTGAATGTGAATTTGGAGCAACTTCCAGTCTGTGTGTGTACAATAAAAAATACTGATCTGTCAATTTGGAGTATAAAACCATGTAACACTGGTGTAGGTAGCGTATGTTCAATGTACAGGTACCTTGTGTAGCTACAGTAATGCTTGGATTTGTCAAATAGTCACCAGCTGATGTGCCCTGACTGGTAGTGTTTCCCTTGGGGACAGGAGGCACTGTTTCACCAGATCCAGACCATCATTTTTGTGTTTACCTTTTACTGTTTCATCTAGTAACACAATAGTTTTAAATAATTGATATGTGCCAGAAAGTAATATAATTACTAATGTTAGAATTATTAATTGGAGTGGACAAGTCAGCAGTCTTAGGTGTTTATACAAGAGCCATATGAACAGTGAAAATCCTTAGGGTTTTTTAAGGAGGCCAAGATGCACAGCAGCTGCTCTTTTAGTTTTGAAGATACCAGTTAAAAACAAACACGTACTGAATTTCTGTAAAGGAAACTGCCCCATGCTCCCTTCTGATTCCCTCCACTTACTAGAGCAGGCTCTAAAATGTTGAAATCTGGTAGCTAAATGTAGTTTAGTTGATTTGGGGTTCTCTAGCTGTGCTTATTCTGCTGCTGTGATCAGAGCTTGGGAAGGGGGAATAATTATCCAGATCTGTGAACCACCAGTAAACCTTCTACCCCAGCGTTTGGGGAAGTGGGGAAGCAACTGTATGCACAGTGACTGTTCACAATGATAAGGTGGAATGACTTCTACATCAGTGTAGCTTTTTTTTGATATTTTATATATATATGACAGGTTGAACACAAAATAGTTACTAACCACTGCTTCTGTACTCTGAATTGAGGGTTTATTTTCCTTTTCAAATATGGTTTGAAATCTGTTGACAATGATATGCACAATGTACTTTTTGCTTTCTTCCCTTGCCAGAATTTTCCTATGAGAAAAGTTCCATGTAAGAAGGATGCTCCATCAGGATCTTTTTTTGCCAGAGATAATACAGCCAACTTTCTTAACTGGTGTAGGGCCGTTGGAGTTGATGAGACTTATCTGTTTGAATCTGAAGGTTTAGGTAAATTCATCTTTTTTTAAGACTTGCTTTGGTCTGTATGTGGATAACTACCTGGTCAGGGAGATCTCTTGTGTGTGGTCTTTTGAAGCCTTTATCACAACTGTGCCTGTCTTATGCAAGCTATTAATGCTTTTATTTATTTTATGGTAGTGTTCAAGTGAAAGCCTTGAAAAATCAGTTCAGTGACTGCTCTAACTTGCATGATGCTTTTCCAAACTTCTAAAAAGTTGCCATGTGGGATCAAGTGGGAGGTGACAGCTGAGCATCAAATTTACATGTTTTCTTTTAGTAACTAGGCCCATGGAGAAACAGAAAAATGTGGTTTCGCTTTCCCTGTGCAGGAAGACCACAGAGCAATGGAGTCAACTCACAATAAGATCCTTTATTTGGTATTAGAGCTCATTCTTCTTGCAGAAAGTCCTCAGAATAATGCATTAATGACAGCTAAATTTGGTAACTACATCAGGGTGTTATGCCTGAAGTGGCAATGGTCTGTTGGTAATTAACATTTACTTCAGGGCCTACTTGACATGACTCTAAGACATTTGTATTTTCACATTTAATAAGATAGTTATAAATATTGCCAAATGTGTGAATGCCTGCCCCAGTGCACAGCCCTTATAACAAACAGCTTCTAGATTGATACTTCCAGATGGAATAAAATTTTTTTGACTGCTAATTGAGAGGAACTGTGCTTTCATCTCCTGGTAAATAATGAAATGTTCTTCTACCAGCTCTTATTTCAATAAAAATTAATTAATATAGAGCCTTCCATGGCAAGCCAAGTATTGTTTTTTGGTTTTGTT
>JANIMW010023895.1:12637-36099 GCA_024582635.1 Todiramphus saurophagus
TAAATCTCCCTGTCAGCAGAAGAGCAAAAAATTGCCAAGTACCTTTGTTTGCAGAAATCAAATGAATTTGTCACAATATTTACTAGATTTTCTTGAAGTCTTTGTGCGACTTAATGCTCTTTAAATGGGAGGCACTGTTTTCATTCGCTGCTGTTCTTTCAAGCTTTCCTCCCTGCTAGTGTTGAACTGCCCATGCCTTCTCTACTGGAAAAGTCATCTTTTAAAATAGTTCAGAAAACATCCTCATTCACATCTATCTCATGCTGATTCAACAAGTGCCATGAAATATAGATGAGTAGAAGAACTAAGCTATAAGGAAATTAGTTTTAATATCTTTTTCAGTTCAACTTGTATGAATTGCATTGCTTAAACATTTTGGTTCTTGTAAGTGGGTGGGTAACCAGAACCTGTTTAGCCTCCTTGAGATAAGCAGACAGGATTTCCTAGTGCTGTGGCTTTCGCTTATAGCCAAGAAGTGTTTTGAAGTCTGATTGTAACTCTTGACACAAGATTGCATTATGACATAAACAGCTTCTGTGAGCCTTTCTGGCAGCCAGAATGAGCAGACTTGCAGCCTCCGTGATGAAATATTCTTTCCACTGATGTTCTGCATCAAACTTTCAAGACATTTTTAAAAAATGAAATGGGGAAAAGGCAATTTGACAATAGTCTTTTCCCATCATATACATGTTGTGATACCTCCTGAAAAGCGACAACTTTTTATGCTAGACTTACCCTTCATAGTCAGATGTTTTAAAAAGTAGACTTACAAACTGGAGTAGGTGATGTAAACAAGAACACCTGAATTCCTACTGAGCTTATACTTTAGAAAACATTTCAGACTTATTTACAGCAAGGTTGTTTTAAATATCAAATTGAATATCAGAAAGATGTTAGCTTTCATCTTTAAATATAGAGCTGGCTCATTAGGTTTCTCTTCAGAGTGACTTTCCAGTTTCTACTGAATATTGTTACTACACAGTGTGAAGAAAGTCAGACTTCTTCATATAAATGTTGCACTATATGAAAACTATCTACAGCTTTTGCCACTTCTTATACTTGATGGTGGTGAAGGAAAGAAAGGGGCTGTATGTGGTCTGGGGGGAGCTGAATAATCCTTCTCCCAACTTTTGGTTTCTGAGTTCTTAGGCAATATTCCTACTTGGCTAAGAAAACATAGGGATGGTTTGTTTTCTAAAACATTTATACAGCTGTTCTTGGAACATGCTGAAAGCGTGTTAATTTTCAAGCTTTTATGGGCCCACAGGAGGAAGTAGTTGCTTGTCCATGAGATTTTAAAACTATTTACTTTCTCTGTTCATGGCATTTCTTTTTTGTTTTCATGCACACCTGAAAATAGAAATTTCAAGAAACCAAAACAGACATTGTTTTCCTTCTGCTTCTTGCATTCTTCAGTGCAGCAGTAGAAGTAATTGAATATTTTCATTTCCAAGTTGTTAAGAAAACTCGGAAGACCTGTTTGGCTATCACTCCACTGCTCCATCTTGTTCTTTAGCTTTCCTGCTCATCATTTAGTGTGTCTACATGGTTGAGTGCATGCAGCTGCTACAGCTGTGGTCACTAGCTGGTTTAATGCGGGTGCAGTCTTCAAGAAGCGAAGCCTAGTGCAAAGCTCTGTGCTACTAACAAATCTGAAATAACATTGCTTCGTTTCTGTGATCACAGCCAGTACCTGATGTTCGAATCTGAGTGTCTCTTAAACTGATGTCATTCTTAACTCCTTACTACGGTCAGGGGTTTTGACCATACTTTTCAGATACAGCCTCACTAAGATACCGAATTCTGAGGAAGATATCTGGGTGGAAGGGGTAGGAGGTAGGGGCTCGTAGGGCAGGGTGAAATGAGGGTATGGCAGAGGGCAGGGGAGCTGCTGTTGGCAAAGTGGAACTGGATGAATATGCCATATGGATGGACCCTGCTGGCACCCAAAACTGATAAAGCGATAAAAAAGATCTGTTGCTTCCTGAAATTGTAATAGTCACCTGGATTATTTTTTCAATGCCAAGGGTTTAAACCACTTACACTCACTGGCTGCACAGCCATCTCTTGTCAGTTAGGTCCCTTGCAGTATATTCTCCTATGGTTGCTCACCTATAGAGTGTGTGTGCCTATCTGTGTCTGTATGCACAAGCATGAACAGATAGAGTATGTTTTCCTGTTTGCAGCTGTTGAATTCTTTACATCTTTAAGACTGCGATAATGTATTTTGGGATAGGAAAGGGAGAGCTCTCTTTCCAGTTCACATCAAGAAGGAACAGAATAAGACCATGTTTCTTGTAGGAAGCTTGATTTCAAGAATGCCAGGATAGGTTTAAACACTTTAGGGAATAGAAAATTAGAGTTGAAAAGCACATAGTGCTTTATCCATGATAATGTAGCTTGCCTCAGTGTAGAATGAAGGCAAAGTTCTAGTCACCCATCCCTTATCTTCCCTTCTCTGTACCTAATTGCAGTCCTCCCCACAGTAGCTCCCTTTTTTTTCTTTTCCCTTTTAGTTTTGCATAAGGATCCAAGACAAGTGTATCTTTGTTTGTTGGAAATTGGGCGCATTGTATCAAGGTACGTGGTCTGCACATGCTCTTAAGAAACTGAACACATTTTACTACGTAAAAGCTAAGACAAAGTTAAGACAATCTGTAGTCATTAAGTGTAATGCAGTAGATATTGCTTCTGTGCAGAAAGTAATGAGTGGCTTTTCTAGGACTACTGTACAATAGCAGTATTTTTTTTTTTCAAATATTTATCAGGCTTTTTTCATGGAGAGGTGCTGATCCATACTGCTCTTTATAGCTGTATGTTTAAATGCTTCATTCAGCTCATAGGTACGTGTGCATCTTGGAAGAACTCTCTGAACATTAAATACAGTTTTAAGGTCTTTAGCTTTTAAGCTTTTTGGTGGGTATCTCTATAATTCTCTAGGTTTAGACTTCTAATTTATAGCTAGTGCAGAGCTGGAAGTTTTTCTAGATTGGATGTGACCTAAATTGTGTGGTTTTGACAGTATTTTTACTGCCTTCTCTGGTAATTCCAAGACTACCTTAGGGAAGGCTTCTACTAGAAACTCAGAGCTGATCCTCCTCTTTGGATTATCAAGGCAGTTATTCTTCTGACTGATGTAGTGCTATTCCCTGTCAGTTGAGCTACTCAGAATTTTGTATTGTTGTTATCATCAGTCTTTTTGTTTTCTTCAGTAGATTAGCAATTAAACTCTCTACTTTTTGTGTTTGAGATATGGAGTAGAACCTCCTGTACTAGTAAAGCTAGAGAAGGAAATTGAGTTAGAAGAAACACTGTTGATGACCTCTGGACCACCATCACCTATTAGCACACCAAAGTCATGTTCTCACCATGGGGAGCTACATGAGGCAGTAAGTACTACTTCCTTACTGTGATATGGGCTTTAAATGAAACTCTTAAGTTTAGTACTTGTATGATCTAGTTCAGTAAGCATAGACTGGTTTTCATTTAATATTTCTGAGTCTTCTTAAATAGAAAACAGAAGGCTATGCATCTTTTTTGAACAACTGATGTGTGTGTGTGTATATATATATATATTTGGGGGGTTTTTTTAAATGTAAGTAAAATGTTGTCCTGCATGTTTTGGAGTTAATGCCTCAGTGCCTATAACTTGCCTTGATTTCCACACCTTCATTGTTTCTTTGAGTGTAAGAAATACTCTCATTCACTTTTTCTGGTGTGTCAATATTCTGTGAATCTAACGTATGCTTCTCTTCAGTTTGATGTTTCCATAAACTTTATCAAATGTTAAAGTAAGCTTTGATGAAACTCTTTTGAAAAAGACTTTAAATAAAGCCTATGTAGCTGAAACAATTGTGCAATTAATTTCCTTTTCTGCATACATATTATTTTCCATCCTGTGGTCCAATTGGTCCAAAAGGAATGAACAGCTTTCCTAGTTTGCTCAAAAATGCATTTTGAGACTTGAAAAATTCATTTATTTTAAAGGTCTTCTCTGTTGTAAAGTAAAACTGCTTGCTTTGGAAGCAGTTTTCTCTCTGAAAACTTGTCACTAATATTCTGGCTTGGCAGTAATCTTAACCTCTGTTTCTAAGTGGCTGTAAGAGGCATATCTTCTCTAACCCTGGACTTATTTGGGGATTACCTTTCTCCTTTTTTCAGTGGTTTCCTTCTTGGGTATCAAATAGAGGATTACCTTATAAAAGCCTTATAAAAAGTGAAGGAGAATGCTGAAGTAGCCTTGGGTCAAGTATAGCAATGGCTTTGGTCATGGGAGAGACTCGGGCACTTGTTTCAATTTCTAGGGATCGTAACAGTGTGTTTACAAGTTCGTGGTTAGAACTGATGCTGCTCAGTGTTATGGACAAATCTTAAAAATAAAAGTGGAAATAATTTAAAAATGAAGAAGTCATGGAATCTGGATTGGAGCAACTTGAAGTATTTGTCTGTACATAAAGTTTGTTCTTTTAATCTTTTACACTACATTTTGAAGTTCTATCTAGCTAAGGTTTTCTCACGAGGGAATAGAATTCTGGTGATTTCTTAAATTGTGGGACAAAGGTATCTGCATCTTTTCTTGTTTTGAGCGTCTCAACTGTTAAACAGATGCCTCTGGCAAAATACTAACAAATGCTTTCCACTTTAATAACTAGGTGAAACATATAGCAGAAGATCCTCCCTGCAGTTGTTCCCATCGATTTTCAATTGAATACTTATCAGAGGGACGTTATAGACTGGGAGATAAAATACTCTTCATACGAGTAAGTAGTTTCTCAGATTTCCAATTGATATTCGTAATGGGGAGATAAATGGTTTTTCAGTGGAATGTGTCATTTTTATGGTACTGTTTGTTTTAGAATTATGGAAAGATTTAGGTTGGGACACCACATCATCCAATCCCCTATTCAAAGTAGGTGTAGCTACTTAGATCTTAGGACCATTGATTTTACAATCACAAACTTAAGTAAATTAATACTTTTCTGTGGTGTTTCTAAAATTTCAGTAGGAGCAATATAAATGAGGATAATGCTATAGAATATCCAGAGGACATAGCTTGTTAAAAATCTGGACGCTTGAGGTTTACAATTTGCAGGATAGTTGAGCACTCCCTTCAGCAGGAATAAGAGTTTGTGTTATAAGGACATCCATAATTTGTACAAGACCTCTATACAAAACTCTGTACACTAAATAAATATGCTGACAGAATGGTTAACATGTCTTCTGCATATATGCTTTCATTATTTCCTGACACATAATGACTGTCTCTGCAGGAGAAACTATCTAATAAAAGAATTGGGAAGCATAAACTGTATTTATCATGTAATTTCTCTCATTAGTTTTTAAATTTTTTTTAATGCTTCCCTGTAAGAAAAAAAGGTCCTATTTCTAGTCTATTTCAATAGACGTTAATGTGAGATTAAGACCTAATGCTGCATAAAACAAGATATACTTGTTCTTCTCCTGCTCCCACCCCTGTTCCTCCATTCTTAGATGCTACATGGCAAGCATGTGATGGTGCGTGTTGGTGGAGGCTGGGACACTCTTCAAGGTTTTCTGCTTAAATATGATCCATGCCGAGTGCTTCAGTTTGCAACTCTGGAACAAAAAATCCTGGCGTTTCAGAAAGGGGTCACCAGTGACAGTGTCCCCAACTCATCAACTAGAATTCAAGAGCCTCCTGTTATGAATCCAATGTCAGCTGTCAGTATGTTTCAGAAGCAGCCATCAAAACCCCCTACTCCTGTTTCAGCTCTTGGGGCCAGTGCCAAGAAGGGTTTATCTAAGCGTCCTCAGTCCCCTGCCCTGGCATCACCAAAAGTGCCAGTTACCTCATCCTCCACAGCCAAGTCATTGACAGTCAGGTCCAAATTACAAGGGTCTTCAGCAACAGGAGTGCAGTCTCCTTTCAAACCGTTAGCTGGCACCTCGAAGAAACCAGAGTCTCCTGCGTGCAACTCACCAGCTCCTACCCCTTCACAGTCTGTAAGCAAAAGCTCTTCATCTGCAAGAACAAGAACGGCTCTTATGCACTCCGAAACGTTGCGCAAACGTATTCGGTCCCCTGATGCTCCCAAGGTGAAATTTGCCCTGCCTCGGGGCTCCCCAGCACCAGTGCTGCATCCTACTCTCTTGCCATCTAAAAAACAGCTGTCTCACTTGCCTGGGACAGCTGAAATGGCTTCGAAGCAGAAGCGTGTTCCTGCTAAATGCAAACCTGTATCTGTCATGAAAACCAAAGCAAATTCAGCTGCTCCAAGGGTTGGTCCGCCGCCTGTTACAAATCTGCATGCTGTTGCCAAGTTTGCACATTCTCAGCAGCTCCTTGCAAAACCTTCCTCTGAAAATGCTATTCAGACCTCAGCGCCTGGGTCTCAGCATCTTCAGAAAGCTCTACAGACAACGTCTGACCTGGCAAGGAACCTGAAAGGTGCTTCAGTCCTAAAACATTCAGCTTCTGCACCTTCCCTTGCAGTTAGCAAAGCATCAAAGTCACCACCTACACTGGGATCTACAAGCAAGAGTGTATCATCAGCTGTCAGTAAGCAGTCAAATGTCAGTAAACCCCCTCAGCCTGGAGCCGCTTCAACTAAACCTCTGGAACGTGCTCCCTTATCTGTTGTACGGCTTCCTCAGACGTCAGCCAAAGCGGCGGTGGCCAAAAAGCCAGCACAGCCTTCCACAAAAGGTCAGCCTTCAATCAAAAACTTGCAAGCAAATGAAAGCTTGGCTCCAGCAGCCAAGAAGCCTCTCCCAAAGGGAAAATCAGCAATGGCGTGTAACAAAGGAATGCCTGGTATATCAAAAGGTCCTCTTACGAACAACAGGCAAGATGATCACTATTTTGTTATGACAGGGAGTAAAAAACCCAGAAAGTAAACTTATTTGTTACTTTCTGTGGTAATCTTAATTTTGGTCAGATGCACCTCTTGTATCTGCTACACTGAGGTCGAGGCAGAAAAGTAACACTACATTTACCTTGAAATACTAGGTGTAACCTACATTTTGCTGCATAACTCAAAGTAAGAACTCTATTTATTTTGTCGTTTAGAACCTTCTACTTGGCTATATATATATATATAGAAGTGAGCTTGCTTGCTGTGTAACACTGTGGAATACATAATATCCCTGTTTGCTGCTAGCCTGACCTGCTGTGGTGAAGATGGGAGACAGGAAAGGGGAGCTTGGGCTGTTGCTTCTCCTGCTGCTCATTTTCAAGGAAGTGTAGCCTGCCCAAGAAACGTCTACCCAAGGCAGAGCCCGAGTGATTCTGGTGGCTCTGGCACATCTGCATCAAGGCCTGTGGCAAGCAGTAGAGCTGTGCACAAGCTGTAAAATTTATAATACCTCAAATAAACCAATGTTTTTTTAGTTCACCATTGTCCCAGAACCCAAATTTGGGTTGCCCGCATGTATTATAAAGAGAAAGAAATCTCTAGTCATGTTTAGATTTGACAGCTGCCATTATCAGTGTTCACTGTGCCCCACATATGCCTTAAAGTGGCTTCAGCTTGCTGAAGTGGAGCCACCTTGGTTTTTGTTAAGTTGGACACGGAAAATCATGGCCTTGATCGCTCTTGTTATGCCTTAGTCTCAAATTCATAACAGATCTCTTCAGCGAGCAATGCTACTTTTAAAAGGCTGGGCAGATAACCTTGTTTAGTTCGTGCTTAGTTCTGACTATAAGTGAGTCCAGTCTTTCCTAGAAAGCTCCTGCTGCATGGAGAGAAGCTCCTGAGTTGGAGGGTGCTATCTCCTGGGATTTAGCCTCAGAGCAGCTCCTACTCCAGCAATGCAGACCTGTGAGTACTAACCTGCACTAGCAGAGCCTTATTGCACTGCAGGAGTGGCCTTTACATGTAAAATTGAATTGCTAAATACTTCCCTCAGTGCTCCAGGTTAATTTTTTGTGGGCGGTCTTAGTTTGCATTGTCCTTTTTTTTTGTTTTTTTGTTTTGTTTTATATATGGAGACCTTCTCGTTGGCTCTCCCGTATTACTTCCTGGAGGCAAGGAGTAGCTTCCCAAAAAAAGTAATGAGGGACTGCATTTGCCTTTAAACATCTGAAAGTGCCAGAAAGCCATGCACTGTTTGCACTGTCAACTCCTGCAGGCTTTCAGTGGATTAAATATCTGTGGTGCTCAATACCTTTACCTTAGCAGAAGTGATAGAATGATAATCAATCACGATAGATTAAGAAAAACTACTGTCTTTGGAAGTAGTGGGGTTTATGTTATTTTGGGTTTAAGGAACAGTCATTCCTACAACCACTGAAGAGCTCTCAAGGTCTGGGAAGAGACACTGCTGACCTCCACAGACTATTACATTCTTCATTCCCAAAATATTTACTTATGAGCAAGACGAGATGCATGGAAGCTGCAATTTCTAATGTTCTATATCTAATTATCCCCCCCTCTGGAACTAAAGTAAGCAAGCATCATAAGCTGAGTTTATGATCACGTGTAGCAGCAAAGTCATTCAGCTGCCTTTCTGAGCACCTTGTTAGCTTTTGTATTTATGATTCTATTTATGTGTAGCTACTGTACAATACTGCTTACAGCCTGCTGGGAGTAAATAATAAATACCAATATCCAAACTGTAGGAGGAAAACAGATCACTTATAATAACCTGGACACAAGTCCCACAAGCTCACATTTGAAGTTGTATGTTTGGGGAAGGCCTTAGGCTTATCTGTTTTATAAATACACTGGTCAAAGTCACTGCTGCAAATATTAATGATAGTGTTGACTGTAGTGGACTGATTTCAGGTTTGATAAATTTGGCACTCAGTTCATATGCTGAAAGCATTTTGCAGTAGATGACTTGCTTTTGATTTTGGGCTTCCAAATAATGAGCTATGATGTGATATATCTCATGCAGATTAATAGCTGAATTCTTGGGATTTTTTTCTAGACTGGGTCTGGATGAGATGGAATTAACTTTCCTCATAGCAGCCCATGTGGTGCTGTGTTACAGATCTGTGACTAAAACAATGTTTGTAGTGCATCAATGTTTTGGCTGTTGCTGAAAGTCCTTGCACAGGGTGAAGTCTTTCTCTTTTTCCTGCTTGGCTGGGGATAGGAAAAAGATTGGTAGGGACGTGGCCAGGACAGCCAATCCAAACTGACCAAAGGGCTGTTCCATATCATAATGCCTCTGCTCAAACAGGTTCACCTAGAGCAGGTTGCACAGGGATCACGTCGAGGCAGGTTCTCTCTCTCCACAGAAGGAGACTCCACAACCTCTCTGGTTTCCTTCGCTTATTTAAACTGTCTTTCTCTCGACCTGTGAGTTTTCTTGCTTTTGCTGTTCCTCTTCTCTCCCTAGTCTTGCTAGGGATGCAGGGGGGGGAGAGACAGAGTGAGGAACTGCATAGGTGCTTGGCTGCGGGCTGGGGTCAACACACAACACCTTTTGAACTGTTTACAAGGTTTTTAGTAGTAATTTAGACGCTGAGACTCTTGGATCTCAATGTAAAGCTATCTCAATAGCTACCTTTTTGAACTATAACTTCAGAGAAAATGAGGCACTTGCCTTCATTTTTCTGATTCATTATCTTACGTAATGGACTGAATGTTATGGTTCAAAATGAAATTAAAAATGTAAGCGTTTACGATTGAAACCTTAATCAGCTAATCTAAAAACTGTTCACCTGTTACATGTGAGTAGGCTTGCTTTGGCTTTATTACAAAAGTGGTATACCTAAGCATGGTCCTACTTTGGTGAATATTGCAGTCTTCAACTTCATATTCATATTCTAATTATGGGTGTCATGTAACATGAGGTGAGCCAAGAATAAGATGTAACAAAGTACCACCTAATAGAAATAAATACTTTTCTTTTTTAATGTTTACATTGCCAAATAGCAAGCCTAACCTTCAGCTTGTATTACTTTTTGTGAGGGAAAGATAACTTGGAGCGAGAATCTGACTGAATTCTCCATGTGTTATCAACGTCCTTCTGTATGAGTACTTATTTTAAATAAATATATACTGCACCTTTTTATGTGCACACATTTGGGTTTTTTCTACTGTCATCTTGTGAGGAGAGAAAGAGCATGTATTTCAGAAGGCTGATGCTTTTGCTTTGCCACCGAATAAATTGTCGCTTCCATTGCAGCATACTATGAAGACATAAAATAACTTCTTCTAATCCATTGCTTTGTTTGGAGTTCAAGTCCTCTTTACTCTGATCTTGATTTCAGTATGACTAGTTGAGTAGAAGGAGCTTTCTACTTTTCCCTACCTAACAATGTGCCTGAGTAGTTTCAGATATACCCGAGTGGCTTATTTGTGACTCTACTTGAAATATAAAGCACCTGTGTACCAATATTTTCCATGCTTATATCTTGTCAGCAAACTGTAGACCCATCTCCTTATTTGTTGCCATCAGTAAGAGAAACGAAATTGGTTTTATTGAGAGGAGAATTGGGTCTTCTCACTGGAGTCATGTAATGAATTTTTTTTTTCCTCCCTCTTTGATTTAAAAAAAAGAAAAAAAGTTTTAATACCTGCGGTTCTCTACCTGTTCCAAAGTGGCTTCAGTTCTTGCCAGTCTGATGCTAGTGCCTAATCATGTACATATACTTGTCCTTCCACTTCAGCTTTGATTAGTAAGTGCATTCTTGTGTCATCTACCATACTCATCTCTACAAGAGCAAGCTTTGTAGAGATGTTAAAGTTTTGGGGTTTTTTGGGGTTTGTTTGGTTTTTTTTGTTTGGTTTTTTTTTTTTTTTGAGAGTTGGTGGCATTACAGATGGACAATAAAACACAAAGACAACCCAAGACCCTTTCAGGTAAGTGTCCTACAAGGACATGAGCTACAAGGTCACGCTTCTTTGTCCCAGAGAATCTTAAAGCACTTGCTGCCCACCAGCTAAGCCTTAAAAGAAGATATGGAAGGTGTTTTTTAACTCCTACTCCAAAACAGCATTAATTTCTGGTAGGTATTACACATTCTGGTGAAATTGTATGTTTTATTTTGAATGAGGATAAAGTGAGGTCTCCTCCTTCCTTGGTTAGCTTTTTGGTCTTTAGACCTTAACAGAAAATGTGGGATCATTCACCCTTTTTATGAGTATGTATATAGGATTGGTATTTGTTGGTTTTGTTGGGTTGGCTTTTTTAAAAAAGGGGCTTACCTCTAGTATGCACAGTCCAAAGCCATTCTTCTAACCTGGTGGAGAGGCATTCCTGAAGTCTTAAGCTCTTGCTTCTCAAACTCCCTTCAAGTTGTGGCCTGCTCACAGGCAATGGGGTAAACCTATAGATGCATGAAAATCGGAAGCCTCTCTGGTGCATTCTGGGTGCTCTGTTCAGGGTTATGCTACTGCTCCCACATGCAGTTCCTAACCCGGAGAAGACAGGCCTTTTTTCCCCTCTACCTTGTGCTGACAGTGTGCAACTCCCTAGTAAAATGACCTGCAATCACATTTCTATTTCCTTTGCCAGAAGTATGTTGCTCAGTGCAACTGTCATGCTCTTCACAAAGCTGTCCCTACTTTTTTAGTGATTGTGTGTCTTGTCTTGTACTTAATCAATTTCCTACAGCAGTCACCAAAATGCACTCTTCCTCGTTAACCTACTTTAAGTCTGGCTGTCAGAAAAGCACAATTTATTGTATTGTGACCATTTACTGGATGTACTCAAAAAGAGTTCAGCTGTTCGCTCAACAGAACATCTTTCTTTTCTCCCTCTTGTTTTCATCGTGATCTCTCTGTGGCCAAAATAAGTCAGGATCCTGTATGCTCTATGGGTTTTGTAAATCTAACTACAGCCCTTCCATCTCTTTTTGGACCTGCTGGAAGGAAGAAAGGAAGGACAGACATTGCCTAGCGTTTAAGCTAAGGGAAGTGCTGCATAGAGTGAGCATGCTTGTCACGACCTGATGAAAGTGTGAGTTTATCTGATAAAGTTTATGATGTGCTTTAGTTAGACCAGATTCCTTTCGGTATAATGAAAATTACTTGCAATACTCTGTTAATATTTGCCTCTGGAATGACAAGCTGTTGTTAATGTTGATCAAAGTGTATCTAGCAGCTCTTACTCTAGTAAACCTTGAAGGAGACTAAACACACTCATGCTAAAGGGTCCTCTCTAGCCATCTCAGTCTATCTCTTTCAGCTTCTGTAGGTCCCACATTTGAACCAGTAGAATTGCTTGCTTTGATGTCATAGCTGTCACCTTTAGTAGCCAGTAGCCAGTGGGCTATCGTCCATTACAAATGTAAGAAATGGAGCAAGTACCCTGAACACATTCGAGAGCCATACTGAAGCAAATGAAAGTTACAGATCAATCTTTCTGTTTTTTTTCCCAAAGCCCTACATATTTCATGTAATGAAATCTGGCTATGCTGCTAATAGGTGTTTTACTTGTAATGGACAAAGTCAGCTGGACCAGATGGTTGGCAAATTCTGTTCAGAATGAAACGAGCAAAAGGCAAAGGCCTTTGGACCCCATAGGCAGATGCCTTGAGGGGGCTAAAATATACCTCCTGACTGAACACAAAAAGTCAAGGAACAGCAGGAAAGTCACTGTAGCCCTCTTAGACATACACATAAGCCCCTCCAGGCATTGTTTGCATGTGGCTGATACAAGGACCCTGCAGAGTTGGGCTTCCCTGTGATACCTCAAAATTTCATTCTCCTTTCTATGCCAGTATCTGACTCGGAAACCACCCCAAAAGATGAGCACGATGTACCTAGTAACATCTGGGAAACTCCTGAGTTTGAACTGATGGATGCCCAGTAAAATCTGTATGTGGTTCAAAGGACTTCAGTTAAGGCTTAGCAGTTTCATATACATACACATACATGCACATATATATAAATCTGATAAAATTCAAGGCAGTTTTCCTTCTGAAACTTCAAGCAGCTGTAGTGTTGAAAGTATACAGCTCTTTCTCTATTTCCACACAGGGAAACAGGTCTCTTATTAGATGAGTGCTATGGGGCCATCTGGTGTCTGAATTTAATAGAGGCTACTCTGGCAATGTAAGACTTTTAACTTCTCTTAAAATTCACGGGCAAAACCTTTCTCTTTGATTCAAATTAAACCATTTAGCTAGCAAAATCCAGACATGGCATTCAATAAATAATGCAAGAGACATTTAATTTTGTAAGACCCTTTCATTTCATGCAAATACATTTTTTAAAACCTCCTTTTCATTATTTTCTTTTTTTAAGAGCCAAGAGTGAGCATCACTTCCTTACAAAGCGTTTTGAAAAATAAATTGTGTGAGATGTAAATAAGCTCAACACTTTTATATATTTCAGACATCTTAATAAAAGGTAAAATATTAAAATGTGAGAGGTAAGGTCTGCTCAGGCTACAACTCTAGCCACCCAGAAATCCCCATTAACTCAGAAATGAACTTTAAGGTTTGTCACCTGAGGGGAATGGCAGCAGCAGGTGGATTTTAGTTGGGAAGGTGAGGTGTCTAAATCAATGCTGTTACAGCACTTGGTATTTTGTTCCAGATGGAAGAAAAACCTTACATGATGGGAGCAGCTGGACGTATCGCTGAGGAATGTAGCTAGGCAGAAATTATTGACAGATTGGTTGTGCTAAGAGTTTTTAGGAGGTAGAACTGCAGCACAGAACTTAGATATCACATTCACCTTTAGTGCTGAGTCAGAAAGAATTGTGCAAAGCTAAGGACCTACACACTAAAGCCAAACCTGTGTGTTTCCTCAAAAAAAGACCATGGTTGGCTGGTCACACAGGAAAAGGAGCATACTTTAGTATTTGTCAAAGTACTCAAACATGGAACCTCGTAAGAACCACAATAAAAGCAGTTATATGCATATTTACAGTGCAAAAACACATGCTTTACCTCTTTTGCATTTGAAAATGAAAGTAATTGTTGAAATTCAGGCTTAGAATCTTGTAATTTGCTGATCTTTTACATAAGCATTATTATTTTTTACTATCCTAAAGAGAGGCTGCTGTAACAGAAAGTTCTTTGTACTGGAACCTATATTTCCAGAAGAACAGAAATAATTACCATGGTGTGTCATTCTGATGAACGGTATGCTGCTTCCCAGCTCTTTTTTTAATTTTTCTTCTTTTTTTTTTTTGTGCTGATTTCACTATTCTATAGACACCTGTGAAACAAGACTGTAATACATTATTTTTATTGTGTACAGAATGCAGCATTGACCCTTGCAGTACCTTGAAGATATTTATTGCTGCATTCAAAGAAAAGAGCAGCAGAATGACTTTATTTAAAAAAACAAACTAAATATATGTTCTTTGGGTCTATAGTCCTGGAATTAGGCTCCTGTACATTACTGGAGATTTTTTCTGAATCCAATTCTATGATCTGGACCTTAATATGTCCTCAGCTATAGTAGATGTTCAGCTATATCAAATTACTTACAAATATATACCTAAAGAAGCAGTTTGGTATGCAGTGATGTATATGAAAACAGCCAAAGGAACATATGTGCTAAATTATGCCTGGTTTTGATGGTGTAAAGAAAAA
Organism: Todiramphus saurophagus; assembly: GCA_024582635.1. Taxonomy (NCBI): domain Eukaryota; kingdom Metazoa; phylum Chordata; class Aves; order Coraciiformes; family Alcedinidae; genus Todiramphus; species Todiramphus saurophagus. The sequence goes on from JANIMW010023895.1 coordinate 27,120, forward strand.
TGTTGTGAAGTTTTTTGTGATTTCCTGTTTAAAACACCACTCGTTTCCTCTAAGACTTGGGTCCTTGAATCACAGTCCATTTACATTTTAATGTAAAAGTAACATGTTAAGACTGTGAAGTCAAATGTTCAAAGTTTAGGAAATGTTATAATTCAGTGCAACTGTTTCACTAGGTTTTTTTTCATCAGGACGCTATTTCACTCAGCATACAGAAGAAACAGCTCTGACTACATGAGCAATTATTCAGTATTTGGGATTCTCCCTGTACTTTTACCCCACGACCCCTTGCTGAATCCTCTACCCTGTGCTGAATGCAGTGATTCATTGTCATATGAGTCCTTCCAGGATCTCATTGACAGCATCTGAGTGATTCTTAAGGTGTAAAGTCAAACAGGCTTATTGCCTTCAACAGAAGGAAAATCAAGGCTGAAAGTCACTGAGCTTAACGCACCCACTCAGCTGAGTTAATTGAGCTGTCTTGCACTTCACCATTCAAAGTAGTTAGTGTGATAGACCACTGAATAACTGAAAAACTTCAGGTGACTTTGCTTACAGCCGGCAGTGTTTAGCAGGATTGCAAATTTGACTACTGGGCTTAGGGCAGACACTTGTATAATGAGGAAGTGTAGTGGCCCCTCATAACAGGGGGAGCTCCCCAGCTTGCAGGGAAGGAGCGAAAGATAGAAAAGGATATAAAAATCTTATTCCTAGAGGCCGAAATTACTTGCCTGAAACAAGAGATGAGAGAATAGTTACCCAAGTGCGTTCATCTCCATTTATCAATCCCATGGAAGCATGACCAGTCTGCAGGAAGCTACAACTTATCTCGTCTTAAATGCATGGAAGAGATCTGAGCTTGGGAGCTACAAGCAATTCTGGCCAATCTAATTTTGTTTTTTCCTAAACTTATAATGTTTGATTCTTCAAGGTTATGAGTATTTTTTAAATAAGGGTTTGTTTTTTTTTTTTTTAATGTTGCTCTGTAGAATAAAACCTGAAGTATTTCTGTTCCACAAGCTCTGGATCACACTGTAAATACTGTTGGACTAGATGGTTGTTGCAGGTCTTTTACAATTGAGTTATGCTGCCCTATATGTCACTGCCACAAGTGTTTCTGTTCAAATCAAGCCAAAGTAGCTACTTGTCTTTGTGAAAGATTAAGCTAGATTCAGACAGGGTTTGAGTTACCCAGATGAGTTTGAACTCTAGGCAGACGGTACAGTCCCTGTGCCGAAAGTAAAAGAAAAAAATAATGAAGAAAAAGTAACTGTGTACAATATGCAGCTGATGTTTTATTATTTAGCTTTTTGGGATTATTTATCTTCTTAGCCAGTGATTACCAGATTATACACAAGCAGTTTGTTGACTATTGTAAAGAAAACGGGTACCTAGAGAACTATAATTAGTGAGACTAGTACTTTTTCTGGGGCTGTGCAAAAAGGCACGGCATGACTGGTTTTCCCAATAGTGGGCTTTAGAGTGATTTATAAAGCTTTTAAGAAAAAAAAAAAAAAGTCTTACTGCTTCTCCCTTCCCAGTTCATCAGTCACAAATTCATACCTATGGTTTCAAAATGCTGTGCTGAAGTTTCTGTAGTGACATTGTTCAGAACTTGCCCTCTCCTTCTTCATCTCTTGAATAACAGTCGCAATTGCACCTCCACCATGTCTTATGCTCATTTTCCCTGGGACCGGAGGCATTGTCACACTGGGAAAGTGGAGAAGTTGTATCACTACAGCAACTCTCAAACCCCCAAGGTAATAAGAAATTTTGACCAAGGACAGCCTGGTGACTGCCAATGGGTTGAATTAGAGGGATGTTGCATTTGTGGTGCTGGATAACAGAGCAAGATTTCTGTAAAGGTGCACTGTTTGCAGGTGAGCTCATTCCTGTTCTCAGCTCAGCTTTTAACTTCTCTGTGAAGGCTCTTCTTTAGTAAATTCTCATCACCAAATATTCTAGTAGGTAATGAGTTAAGGTAGCATTTGGCTTAGCTTGCCTTTCTAAAGGGAATTTTTAAAAACAAAGTAGAAATCTGAGGTTTGGAAAATATTGCAGTGTCTGTAAAAAAACCAAACAAAGCAGTATTGTGACAATGAAATGTTTGGTTGTAGCTGAACAAGTACTGCCCTCTGTAAAATCTGATTCTGCACTGATAGACTAATAAAAATTCAAGGGCATGTGCTGCGGCACTGCCAGAGTTTTCACAGATTTCTGCAGTTCATAAAATACAAGACAAACATGAGATGTAATGATGTCTCTTGATGCAAGGTTAACCCCATGTTTTACCTGGAGCTGGATATGTAGTGGTGGTTTGATAGGCTCTTTGGAAACAGTCTCTTTGTGTACTTTGTTCCCGTACAGCAGGAATTCTTCAGCTGTGCTTACGCCAATGGTCTCCTTCCATGGATAAAGCTAAGCTCATGCTCAACAGGTTGCAAAAAATGTACATTAATGGTCAATCTGCCAAGCGAGTCAGCCCTTTCATCTTTTTCCTAGGAGTGCTTCCTGTACAATAATGTCTAGTGAAAATTTAGGTTTGACATTAAATTTAACAGGTGCAAGTCAGTAATACCAAATGGCAGTTTAAGCTGAAAACAGCTATTATATATACCCGTTCTTTTGCTCATAATCTTTGAAAACAATTTTCCTTTTCCTTTTCCTGGTGGTTGTTGTTTTGTTCTGTTATTTTTTTCTACAATAAAAACTACCAAAGAGAGTAATTTGGGGCTAAAAGATGGAAATCACTCAGAAATATGTGTTTTGGAATAGAAGTAAGAATTTGAGGAGTGTGTGTGCGCACTGAGGTCAGAGGGTTCAGAAAAGCAGAACAATCATTCAAATTTGGATGGAATTTCCAGTAAAGCTATGTTACCCAATGACAAAGTAGAACAAGCTGCTCCATTTGCCACCTATCAAACTGTTCATTTTGGCTTGACAAACCTGGGCAGTACCTTATGGAGCCTGCCACATTTGATTGATTCTCTTGCAGAGGAACAAGAAAGATTGTCCTGCATTCAAACAACGGGGTCTGCAACGTGGAGCAGATATACCTGAGCCTTTTGAGGCAACAGACTCAGGAGCTTGTTAAGTCCTGTGTGGAGTCTGTTGTAAGCCAGGAAATTAATAGAAGTTTCTGAGCTGAGGAGAGGACCTGTTCTACAGTGGGCAATGGGAAGGCTTTATTGAGTCTCTCTTTAAAGGCTTGTCTTGTACTTGAGTCTTTTGTGGCTGTGCAATTCAAAGCCCCTTTGTGTCTCTGGGTGTACTCACTTTGAGGCAAAGGTAAGACCTATGTCGCCAAGGGTCTGGGACAGGACTGCATTGGGAAAATGACTCAGACACACCATAAGGGATATGGGAGAGTCTGAAGTGTGGAGTAAGTGAAACAAGAGGGAGGGAACAGGATGATGCTCCTCTGTTTCAGGACCTGAGGAAGGAAGAGGAGCAGCCCCTTTCAAGCAGTAGATGAGTAGACTCACCCATTCGTATAGGCAGATATGTTTAACATTTGGATCTAGTATTGATATTGTATCTTTAACCTTCCCTTAAAGGTATGAAAATATGAATGCTAGTTTAAAAAAAGGAAAGTCTCCCAACACACTTTCATCCCTCAATTTTAAGATGCTCAAACAGGTCTAATTACTTTATAAGCTTTTACTCTGTATTTATTATTTTTAAACAATTAGCTTTAACAGAATTGGGCAAAAATTATGAAGGGAAAGCAGATCTCAGTGAAAAGGGGCCAGAGGGGAAAAAAGATGAAGGTAATTGCTTGAAGTACACAAGAATTTATGCCAAGGTAGAAGTTCTTTTTCTTCTCTTTATGTAAAATGTTAACTTTAAACTGACTTTTAAATAATCTGTAATGATGTTAGGTTTTATATTTCAGGCAGCTGGAACTCAGCATTCAACGCTTCATTCCTGTGGAATGTTTGAGTTAGGGATGTGCACTCATAACTTCCATCTAATCAACAGTGAGATTTCCCAGATAGATTATGATTGATGTTCTCATTTACTTTTTGTCAAGGTCTACAGCAAGCCCAGTATTATCCATTTGTCAGCACTTGCAACAAGGCTGTTTTCTGAACAAAGTTTTCGTATTTAGAAAAAGGAAAACTTGGTTAAATAGAGAGCTCTGGGTGAATTTCATTCCGCTGTGAAGTCTAATCTTTTATTCTTCACTTCCATAGTCAAAAAGTAAAGCTTTTATTCATCTAGAATATCAGTTACTGATGGGAAGAAAAGCTGTTAAGCTTGTAAGCTTTCATACTGTTAGATGTCAAAGCATTTAAAGGGTTTTTTTTGTATGAGCTATGGAATGCAGCAAGCTAGTCTTGAACTACTTGCTTTTTATTAAAATGCTAATACATATATGAACATTTTATTTTTTTTTTTTATTAATACAAATTACTTAAAACTTTATAACCTGCTACTGGGAAAGAAGACAGCTAATAACTCCTCACTTTGAGTCATCTAGGTGCCAGACTCTCTGAATGCTTTCTGCTTGAGCCTGTCCTTCAGTGCCTTGGCCTTACTTGAATGCAACTAGCAAATATATGCCACATGTAAGAACATGAACAAGAGATAATTACAACAAAATTAGCAGAATGCTTTTTATTTCCTGTTAAATGCTTGAAAAAGCCATTGAATACAGGTGGGGTGATAACCGGACAAAGAATTAAAGATCTCTGTTCCTGTCTGGGCTCTAGAAAAATGCCTGGGTTTGTACTTGAGACTACAGGTCAACAAGGGGAAAAGTGCTCAGGAAGCAGAAGTCAGAGAATATTTCATAGTGCCTGCAGTGCAGGAGGCTTAAGTGGATTTTAGCTCCAGCAAGGAGACGGGTAAATGTGGTTTTGGTATCTCGGTGAGATACAAAGGACATGAGTAAGAACTCCATTAGGCTGTGCATTAGGTATTTTCAGGAAAGATGTTTGTAATGATTGTTCTCCTGGGCTTTTTTCTGCAGTGGGAATTTGTAATGAAGTTGCAGTCCCTGGTGTAGCTAGGAATTATTATTGTAAATTAAATCTTTTTCCCATGCAGCATGCTCAAACTCTCCCCAGTCACTCTACTATGGTATGTCTATAGTAGGGATTTGCAGTGCTCCTACCTCATCTTGCGTAGCTAAACAGATTATACAAAAAATATAAATCTATCCTGTCAACACCACCACTGATATAATGGACATCCATAGCAGTCTGCTCTATTGCACTAACATGAAAAGACTCATCCAGGGCTCTCAATCAGGTTGAAGTCATCTGACAAATTACCAGTTATCAGCTAATCATGTGAAGACCAAGGTTTTTGTTACTGACAGATCCTCCTGTGTGTCAACAGAGAAAAAGGTTGTGGGTTTTTTTCCTTTTAGATATTTATAAAACTGCTGTATCCATAGGAAGTAGCCTCAAAATCCTTATGTGAGAATTTTTTTTCCAGTTTTGGAACCCTTGGGCTGTTCTAGCTCTGCCAGGTGTTCTGCCCACTGCTCTGCAGTGGGACTTGTGGAAGCAACGCCTGGTCCTTGATATCATAATTTACCCTGATATATATAGACAGCCAGAGTGATCTTCATCATCTGCTTATGATGTGCACTCTGTCCCAGTCTTGGTGCACTGCCTGTGCAGAAGAGAACCAGATGAATTGGTCAATGCGGGTGCTGCTCTTTCCCACAGAACTGGGAAATGCACTACTGGACTCACCTCTCCACAATAAGCTCTTCAGTGCTTATTGAATCCCACAGAAATTGGAAGGTGATTGAATAGCAAAATAGATATTTGGGCTCATTGTTTATGCTTGCCATCTTCAGAAAACTAATTAAGACAGCTAAATTAGGTAGCTAGTTCCTTTGTGCTGTATCCATACTTAACAGAGATGGAGAAAAGCTCTTACTAACAATGATTCACAGGCCACAGTTATGATCACATTACAAATTACTCTTCATCCTTGCCTTCTCCATTTATTACAGAAACTTAGGGAGCCCAGCCATCTAACTCAGCTAACAACCATGGGAAATATGTCTCACCCTTGAGAACATCTAGCCAAATGAGGCAGCTAAAGGATAATTCCCTTTCCACAAATGGGAAAGGATAGAGTGATTGCCAAGATGGAAAATTAATTTGTCATGTCAAATCCCTGTTAATATAACAAGAGCCAATTGTTCTTTGTATCTGCTTAGGCGTTAGTCAGTCTACCGGCTAACACCAGCATTTGAAAGCTAGGCAAAGAGATGTTGAACTCAAAAGCTTGAACTGAGGCATGTATAGAGAGTATAAAGCTAAAAGCTGCTTTTCTGCTTAACCCAAACTTTGAAAAAATCCCATGCATGCACTTTTAGTTTTATGCTGTGTGTGAATATCAAATATGCTTAGCTGGAACAGAATTTCTTGAAAGTAATTATTGTCATCCCATTTGGCTAAATATACCTATATACATACCAGAAATACGTAAGACTAAAAAATGCAGATACAGACTTATGAGATTGGGTTTTTTTTTCCTAAGACTGGTACTGTTGGTCTGCTATTGTAATTTTTGTTGCTGTTATCTATATATCATCTGTTCCCAGAATGTATCTGTCCAGGGGAAAGAAATGCAAAGGTTTATCCAGAGCAAATTTGTTCAAAGGAGGAAACTAAATTTGGAAAAGAGGTGTCTCAACCCCTCTAACTGCTTAGAAGGTACCCCATGGAAGTATTTCAGGTCAGGTTTGTAAGCAAGCAGCCAGACAAGCTCTGATCCCAGGCATTGTGCTGCTCCCGTTGTCTTCCTTCCCTGCATTGCAGAGCTTTTAATTAGCCTCTTGGGTCAAACCCAGAGCTGTTACTACAACTTGGGGAGTTTTACCCCAGGAGACAAGGGGAGTCCTGCCTTGCTTGGTCCGGCTACAACCAACAGTGGGAGGTCCTCTGTCGCATGTTCAGGCCTTTCAGAAGGTTACTTTGTTAAAGGGGTTCAGTGCGATGGGCTGAGAAGGGGTTTGAAAGAGTTTCCAGCAAACTGTGAGTTGGACACCCAGTCAGATTTATGCTTTTGGAGGTAAGGGGCAGGGTGTGCAACTCAGGTGGCCAGACTCTCTCCTGTGGCCTTAGTGGAGGAGAGGAGCTGGCTGGCTCCTGAACCTAACTAAAAATCAGGTCCAGCTAATCTGTTGGGCTTCCCACCTTCTACTCTAACAGGGGCAAGTGAGGTGGGAGAGCATCTCAGGTGTTAATATAGCAGTGAAACTTGCCACCCAAGTCCCTTGGACTCAGCTTTGTTTTGCTGTAGTAGTACTATGTGGGGGGGGGGGTTCTCCCCAGATACACAATTTTTTAATGTACAATCTTCTGGGCAGAAGCATTTGCCCCATCCTGCAGCAGCCTTATGTTCCCATCCAAGGCAGTTGTGTCTGCATATTCTTTACCACCACGACTTGATGGGGGGGGGGATGTTGCAGCTGGAAAGTGCTTACAGATAAACACATGTGTCCTTGCAAATCCTTCCACGTGTGTTAGTGCCTTTTTCTGTGCCTTCTCGCCGAGGGAGCCTGGTTCCCTAAGGAGCAGCCTGGCTGGAGCAGCAGCCACATGAAAAGAGAACAGTTCGTGCTCCAGCTCGGCTGCAGGAGGGGAAAGGTGTGCCTGCCTCCTAGGATCAGGACTACCTGGAGAAGTGAGAAAATAAAATAAAGAAATTAAAAAAAAAAAAATAAAAGGCTTTACACGGCAAGACTGAACTTACAGAATGTAGCCAGCATGTGCCATGCGGACTTCAGGAGGCAGCAGGGGCACACGGGAGAGGCTCTGTCCGTGCAGCAGCAGAGCAAAGAGGAGCTGCAGGATGGGGGATTCCCGGACACCAGCAAACAGGAGGGGTCTGCAAGTGCACAGGGCACGATGGACGCTCGGCTGGAGCCCAGCAGCAAACTCAGCCTGGAGCCCAGGTAGGGTAAGCGCGCAGCCCCTGCAGGGTGTACGTTACTTTTTTCATGTCTTTTAGTTTTGCCTCCTGAAGTTACGGAGCAGAGGCAGGGGTTTACCGAGCTGTGTGTTTGATGTACGGTATTACTGCATTTATGGGGGAGGAGGACTATTAAGGGGATTCAGGAAGAAGCATTCTAGGTTTTCAGGGAGAATTTTTGGGAGCGGTGGCATCTGCAAGAGAAGAAGCCTGAGGGCAATCCAGGCACAGCGGAGAGAAAACTCAGAGATGCAAATCAACCACTTCACAGAAAACTGCAGAGGGAAAGGGAAACGTCTGTAACAGCCAAGGGAGTGCATGAAAAGTGGCTGTCCGATAGGAAAAGCCGAGAGGCTGGAATAGCCAGGTTTGTATCCATGTTCAAGCTTTACATTTACTCCTCAGGCTGTTGCATCTGCAAAACTCTGAGGACTATCAAGCCCCTTTTAGTCTTCTTCACCGAGAAAGAGTTCCAAATTCTAGTATGCTGCTAAGCAGCCTCTTTCAGCATGTCTCGGCAGCCCTTTCTCTGCCTCGGTGGCAAGAAGCTGCCTTGAGAGCTGGGCGCTGCTTTCCTTCCGTGTTAGAACTTATGACACTCTTGGCGCAACTTAGAAAATACGTAGTGCTGCAGAAGTTTCTTTTTTGGGTACTTTCTTCCGTTTCAGCTCCTTGCTTTACCAGCTGACAGCAAACCAAGCAGGTAGAAACAGCCTGTGCGCGTTTTGTGCACTGAAGAATGTCTCTATTTTCCCTAAAAGGAAAACCAAACAAACAACAAAACCGGCAAAACACACAAAAAGAAAACAAAAGCAAAACCAAAACCAACAAAATCCCAGCTTTCTGCAGCTTTACCAAGCACAATAGAAACTACTGTTATGGCTTTGCAATTTTATAACTTAAAACTATTGCATTCACCTTCTGAGTGTCCCGGTTTCTCATACACACGCAGTCTTGTGCTTTCATGGGGGGGGGGGGGGGGGGGGGGGGGGTATGTGTATATAAATGTCAGGGAACACTTTACTAAAAATTTGTTCTT